>JAOVFK010000073.1:17500-26150 GCA_033882615.1 Malus asiatica | reverse complement strand
CTTCAAAAAATTTTTTCAAAGAGTTAGAAGTTATAATAGAAATATTTTTATTCTTCAAACTTTCGTTTATGCTTATTTTGATCAAAGGACAAAACAAAGGTTTCTTTGGTTTGGATTTTTAGTCATTATATCTATTCATTGAATAAGTGATGATCCAATGGTTCTTACTCAGGGAATTTTGGGACTTAGACTTAGTTTGAAAGGGTTTTATTGAATCATCGTGGTTTTAGTATGAATCTGAGGTTTTAATCAATTCATAGGGTCTTAACAAGAGAATTCCTATCAATAATAAAGAAAACAGCAGTAAAGCCGCATTACACATAAATAACACCAAAGAAAATAGGTAAATAGAAGATTCAAGAGGCCTATAACGATCAATATATAGACGAATGAGCCGACTTGATTTTTGGCATTATAACCACAAAGAAGAGCTTTCGGATTTTTATTCTTTAGTATCTTCAAAAAAAAATTGAATCATAAATCATAGAATTAATAAATTTCAAACTTTATATTACACACATCCGTTAGAACTAGTATTTGGGTGTTTCTGTTTGAGCGTACGAGATGAAATTTTCATATACGGTTCTCCGGGGGGGTCCCTTGATTTACCTATCTCAATAAAATCTATGATTGGTTCGAAGAACGTCTTGAGATTCAGGCAATTGCCGATGATATAACTAGTAAATATGTTCCTCCTCACGTCAACATATTTTATTGTCTAGGGGGAATTACGCTTACTTGTTTTTTAGTACAAGTAGCTACCGGGTTTGCTATGACTTTTTATTATCGTCCGACCGTTACGGAGGCCTTTGCTTCTGTTCAATATATAATGACTGAAGCTAATTTTGGTTGGTTAATCCGATCAGTTCATCGATGGTCGGCAAGTATGATGGTCCTAATGATGATCCTGCACGTATTTCGCGTGTATCTCACCGGCGGCTTTAAAAAACCTCGTGAATTGACTTGGGTTACAGGTGTGGTTTTGGGTGTATTAACCGCATCTTTTGGTGTAACTGGTTATTCCCTTACCTCGGGACCAAATTGGTTATTGGCAGTAAAAATTGTAACAGGCGTACCAGACGCTATTCCTGTAATAGGCTCGCCTCTGGTAGAGGTTATTACGCGGAAGTGCTAGTGTAGGACAATCCACTTTGACTCGTTTTTATAGTTTACACACTTTTGTATTACCTCTTCTTACCGCCGTATTTATGTTAATGCACTTCCCAATGATACGTAAGCAAGGTATTTCTGGTCCTTTATAAAGAATATATACCATCTTGTAATCAATCATCTATCACTTGGGGTAGGAACACTAGTATTTCATTGCTACAAATATGGATTATTGAAAAAAAAATAAGACATGTATTGGGATATTTCTCTTCAACTCTACAAAAATGTATTATTTTTTTGACACTCATAGTTGAAGTGAATTTTCCGAAGATAAAATGGATTATGGGAGTGTGTGACTTGAACTATTGATCGGGCCTTGCAGATATATGTCCTTATCTATCTGCCACATTTGACTTCACAACAAAAAAATGTGTCTTTGTTCCAACCACCGCGTAAGCCCCATACAGAAGATAGGCCGGTTCGTTTGAAGAGAATCTTTTCTATGATCAGACCCGATCATGTCGTGTATGATATGAACAGGCTCCGTAAGATCCAGTAGAATAAGTGATTGGCATAATCCGGATTATGTTTTATATATTTCACTTACTAAATAGTATAGAAATGTATTCATTTCCTCTGCATTGACTCGATTTATGATACTATCGGAGTGAAACAAGGGATCTAAAGAAGAACAGAGGCTAGACTATATTAGTAACAAGTAAATCCTTTGCTTTGTATGTAAACAGTCTCGATATTTAGGGGATAAAGGCCAATTGCAAGATCTGAGACGACCCATAAAGCATTTGATCATGATCAATTTTGTAAGCCTACTTGGGTATTGAGCATTTATCTGTAAGAACTGAATTCCTTGCAATGGTTAGTTGTTGCAAACTGCGAAAAAGGGAATCCGTTTTCTTACATAGAATCATTCATATATGTGTGGATATGGATAACATATCAATTTTTTTATATGGATCCATTTGATTCGTTTGATTCGTGCTCGAGCTGGATGATGAAAAATTATCATGTCCGGTTCTTTCGGGGATGGATCTAGAATAATTCACCTATCCTAATAACAAAAAAAACCTGACTTGAACGATCCTGTGTTAAGAGCTAAATTGGCTAAAGGGATGGGTCATAATTATTACGGAGAGCCCGCATGGCCAAACGATCTTTTATATATTTTTCCAGTAGTAATTTTAGGTACTATTGCATGTAACGTAGGCTTAGCGGTTCTAGAACCATCAATGATTGGTGAACCCGCGGATCCATTTGCAACTCCTTTGGAAATATTGCCTGAATGGTATTTCTTTCCCGTATTTCAAATACTTCGTACAGTGCCAAATAAGTTATTGGGTGTTCTTTTAATGGTTTCAGTACCTGCGGGATTATTAACAGTACCTTTTTTGGAGAATGTTAATAAATTCCAAAATCCATTTCGTCGTCCCGTAGCGACAACCGTCTTTTTGATTGGTACTGTAGTAGCCCTTTGGTTGGGTATTGGAGCAACACTACCTATTGATAAGTCCTTAACTTTAGGTCTTTTTTAAATCGATTCAACTGTGAAATAAAAAAAAGTATATTATGACGTGTGTATCTAGGGAAGAGTCGCTTCAAAGTGAATTTTCCCTAGATACATCTATTCAATTTAATTTTGGACCTATTCGGAATATATGGATTGTGCTAAAGATTCAAGATTCAAAACGAATTTTTATCTGTTTAGACAAAACTTTAGAAAAAAAAAAAAAGAAAAAAAGTAAATAACTCATAAAAATTTATTCGAAATGCTTTTTTATTTCTAGAATGTTCAATATATGTTTGACATCTTCTATGCGAAAATGTTTCATTTTCATAAGATCTTCTTGACTGTTATTCAAAAGGTCCAATAATGTATGTATATTGGACCTTTTGAGGCAATTATAGACCCTGGGGAGCAATTCTGATTGGTCAATAAAAATATATTTCAATGCGATTTCGTTTTTATTTTTCCTTTGTTTAGCCAATCTATCATGATAAGTAAAGAGGGGTAAAGTCACTTTGTGTTGATTATTTTCTAAATGTAAGTTTTCTTCTTCTGCATGTAAAAAAGGAATAAATAAATTAATCAAATTCCGGGAGGCTTCATGAAGTGCTTCTTTAGGAGTTAAACTTCCATTTGTCCATATTTCGAGAAAAAGTATCTCTTGTTTTTCATTCCCATTCACATAAGAATGAATACTATGATTCGCATTTCGAACAGGCATGAATACAGCATCTATAGGATAACTTCCGTCTTGAAAGTTATTTGGCGTTTTTATACGATATCCGCGATTCCTCTCGATTTGTAATTCAATACACAAATTAATTGGTTCTGTTAGGTTAGCTATATACTGTGTATTATCAACAATTTCCACAGAAGGTGGTAAGATAATGTCTTGAGCAGTTACATATCCAGGACCCTTGACACAAATAGACGCGTTACGAGTTCCATACAGATTACTTTTCAAGACAATTTCTTTCAAATTCATTAAAATTTCATGTACGGATTCTTGAATACCTACTATGGTAGAATATTCATGTGGTATTTTCTCAGATTTTGCGCGTGTGATACATGTACCTTCTATTTCTCCGAGCAAAGCTCTTCGCATTGCAATGCCTATTGTATCGGCTTGACCTTTCATAAGTGGGGCCAGAATAAAGCGTCCATAATAAAGACGCTTACTGTCTGCTCTTGATTCAACACACTTCCACTGTAGTGTCCGAGTAGATACTGTTACTTTCTCTCGAACCATAGTATATTATTTGATCAAATCATTGAATTATTTATTTCTCTTGAAATCTCTTCAATGTTTATTTTTACACACGTCTTTTTTTAGGAGGCCTACAGCCATTATGTGGCATAGGAGTTACATCCCGTATGAAACTTAATAGTATACCACTTCTACGAATAGCTCTTAATGCCGCATCTCTTCCGAGACCCGGGCCTTTTATCATAACTTCTGCTCGTTGCATACCTTGATCCACTACTGTCCGAATAGCATTTCCTGCTGCGGTTTGAGCGGCAAATGGTGTACCCCTTCTTGTACCCTTGAATCCACAAGCCCCGGCAGAGGACCAAGAAATTACTCGACCCCGTACATCTGTAACAGTCACAATGGTATTGTTGAAACTTGCTTGAACATGAATAACTCCCTTGGGGATTCTACGTGTATTCTTACGTGAACCAATACGTCTATTTCTACGCGAACCAATTTTTGGTATAGGTTTTGCCATATTTTATCATCTCATAAATATAAGTCAGAGATATATGGATATATCCATTTCATGTCAAAACGGATCCTTATTCTTTTTTTTTTTTTACTTATTTATTTTATTTATTTATTTGTACATCTGTACATCGGGTCCTTTAGATTTCGAGAGTCTTTTTGTTTTAGAAAGATTATCCTTGTCTTTGTTTATGTCTCGGGTTAGAACAAATTACTATAATTCGTCCCCGCCTACGGATCAATCGACATTTTTCACAAATTTTACGAACAGAGGCCCTTATTTTCATATTTGTCATTCCTTTTTTTAATTCCGAATCTACTTAATTGGAAGAAAATAAGTTTCTTGAAATTTTTAATTTCGAATTGTATCCTCACGAAAGAATGTTGAAATTGAAAAAACCGCCTAATCATTCAAGTCTTTTCTTTGGAGTCTCTAAATTATACGCCCTTTGGTTGAATCATAAGGACTTACCTCAATTTTTAGTCTATTTCCTGGTAGTATACGTATAAAACTACATGAAATCCTTTACGAAACAAAAACCAGAATAATTATTTTGTTATCTAAACGAATCCGGAAGATACATACCATCGGTAAGTTGTTCAGTAATTAAACCCTCATGAATCCATTTTTGTTGTTTCATTCCAGGTAAAACCGCTTTGAAGTATCAACTAATGTAAGAGGGATAATATTATAAACTTGTCCTTTCTCTTTTTTCACAAATATGACCGTGTCGGCTATTAGAAAGATTACCATATATAACACAAAACTTCTCCGCCGATTCCTTCTAGTCGAGCCTTTCGGTCTGTCATTATACCTCGAGAAGTAGAAAGAATTACAACCCCCATTCCGCCTAAAATTCTAGGAATTCGTTGATAGTTAGAATATATTCGTAGACCGGGTCGACTGATCCGTTTTAAATTTAAAACAGTTCTATATGGTCCTTTCCTATTTCTTCTATGTCGTAGGGTTAAAACCAAAAATATTTTTTGCTTTCTTGATGTTTTCTCACGTTTTCAATAAAACCCTCTTGTAAAAGGATTTTAACAATATTTTCAGTGATGTTAGTAGATGGTATTCGAACTGTTCTTTTTTTATTCATGTCAGCATTTCGTATAGAGGTTATTATGTCAGCAATAGTGTCTTTACTCATGATAAACTAAGATTTTTGTTTCCCCCGAATTTTGATATAATCAACATGCTCTTTTTCTTTTTTTCTGAATTTTTTAATATTTATGAATTATTAAAGATATATACGTGATAGATAAACAATTTACTAATTAATTAAACAATTTACTAATTAATTAAATAAATTTAATCAATTTCATTCAAATACTTTATTAAGGTCTTCCCCTATAATACTTCAGGTGCTAATGAAACTATTTTAGTGAAATTTAACTGTCTTAATTCCCGGGCGATCGCGCCGAAAATTCGGGTTCCTTTTGGATTTCCTTCTTGATCAATAACAACCGCAGCGTTGTCATCATATCGTATTATCATACCGTTGTCGCGTTTGAGTTCTTTACAAGTACGTACAATGACAGCTCGGACCACTTCTGATCTTTCTAGAGGTGTATTTGGTACTGCTTCCTTGATTACAGCAACAATAATGTCACCAATATGAGCATATCGTCGATTACTAGCTCCTATGATTCGAATACACATCAATTCTCGGGCCCCGCTGTTATCCGCTACATTCAAATGGGTTTGAGGTTGAATCATATCATTTTTTTTTTTATCGGTTTTTTCTTTTTCAATGCAAAGGTATAAATAAAAAAAAAAAAAGAAATATTATTTGTTCAAAACAAAAAAAGAAACCTGCAATTGTTTTTTTTCATCCCAAAAACCCCTTTCGTTTGTTTCTACATTCCTATCCAGAAAGAATGAATTGAGTTCGTATAGGCATTTTCGATGCCGCTATTGAAATAGCCCTTCTAGCTATATTTTCTGCTACTCCGCTCATTTCATAAAGTATTCTACCGGGTTTAACGACAGCTACCCAATATTCGGGAGATCCTTTCCCCGAACCCATACGTGTTTCTGTAGGTCTTACTGTAACAGGTTTGTCTGGAAATATGCGTACCCATATTTTTCCACCGCGGCGTGCATTTCGTGTCATTGCTCGCCGCCCTGCTTCTATTTGTCTAGATGTGATCCAAGCGGGTTCAAGCGCTTGAAGAGCATATCTACCGAAGCAAATACGATTACCTCGATAAGATATTCCTTTCATTCTTCCTCTGTGTTGTTTACGGAATCTGGTTCTTTTGGGGTTATAGTTGATGGTTGTTTAGCAATTCCATCCATCTCTACTACAGAACCGGACACGAGAGTTTCTTCTCATCCAGCTCCTCGCGAATTAAACAATTAAAAATAATTAAACAAAAAAAAATACACGGTTAATAATATATGGAATCGTGGGATTCTTTGAAATTTGATCTAATCGATTATAAATTAGAAATTTTTTGTGTTTTAATATAGAATTTAACACGTATTCTATTTATAGATAATGTCGTTTTGGTAGAACGCTATAATGAATCTTTATTTTGTTTTTCCTTTTATTTCGAATCGACTAAAATTTAGAAATAAAAAAAATATTCGCGGGCGAATATTTACTCTTTCAACATTCAGTTGTAAGATTAGTCTATGACATGACCTCTCAGAATAAATGAATAGGTTTCTGGTTCGTTCCGCCATCCTACTCAATGAATCATTAGGATTCGTTTTCAATAGAATCTTATGCATTCACAGGTTCTGTCGTTCCCACCACTTCTCGATTAATGATTAGGTCTGAATTTTACAACGGAGCCTCCAATTAAATTTATTCTTGAGTCAACCTTCTCAGTCTTTATTGGCTCGGGGCTCTTGATTTTTTGTTCTATGCACGGATTTGTCTAATTATGGATCAATCAGTATTGATGCTTTATTACATTCCCTTTATATGAGATGACTCATAGACCTTACATATTGGAATTATATATCATTAATATTCTTTTTCTATCTTTCTCTCACCCTTCCATTTATCTGTATACTTTATATTGCTTTACAACCCATAATCAGATTGTTTTTTTTTTTTTTTTTTTATGTAAAAAAGATTTCAGTTGCTACAATGATATGACTTATATATCATATCTTGACTGGTTCTTTCTATCCAGATAACACGAAGTGATGAGTTGGTTATTAGTTCTATAGTTATCAGTTTGTACTATGGGCTGTCCATTTTTTTGAATCCCAACCCTAAAAAAACCAACGAGTCACACACTAAGCATAGCAATTATATCAAATGATTAATCGAATTTTTATTCAACCTTATAGAATTGTTCTTTTTTTTTTTATTATTTACCAGAAAAAGAATGAAAGAGTTTGCCATTTTTTGTTTTATCACCAGATATAACTAAATATAATTTGTTTTATCACCAGATATAACTAAATATAAGTCAAGTAAGTTCTTATTATTCCTCGTCTACAAATATCCAAATTTTGATGCCTAATACCCCATAGATAGTTCGAACTGCATAGGAACAATAATCAATTTTAGCTCGAATGGTTTGTAGAGGAACTCTACCTTCTCGGATCCATTCAACACGTGCAATTTCTTTTCCGTCGATACGCCCTGCAATTTGTACTTGAATCCCTTTTGTACCTGCCTGTTCAGTTAATTCAATAGCTTTTTTCATTGCTTTGCGAAATGAAACTCTATTCTTTAATTGTCCGGCTATAAATTCTGCAAGAATATTGGGGTGCCCATAAGGATTTGCAATTCTTGTAATAGCAATGTTGAGTTTTCGGTTTACACAATTGAGTTCTTTTTGTACATGCGTCTGTAATTCTTCGATTCTTCGAGTCCTGTCTTCTATTAATAACTTGGGGAATCCCATATAGATTATGACCTGAATCAAATCGATTCTTTTTTGAATCTCTATACGTGCAATTCCCTCTACATTAGAGGATATTTTCATATTATTTTGCACATAATTTTTGATACAATCTCGTATTTTTTGATCTTCTTGTAGATCCTTTGAATAATTTTTTGGTTGTGCAAACCAAAGAGAATGATGACCTTGGGTTGCACCAAGTCTGAAACCAAGTGGATTTATTTTTTGTCCCATAATCCCCCACTACTATATATATCGTGAAACGTGACATCTGTTTGTATTTTTTTTTTATTCATTCGATTTTTTTTAAGCATAACATAATATAGCGTATTTGTATTTTTTATAATATAAAATATTCTTCCTTTAAGTATTCCTCAGCTCTAATTTATAGAATTTCCTTTTATCTATTTCTTCCTCTTCATCTA
>JAOVFK010000071.1:0-69662 GCA_033882615.1 Malus asiatica | reverse complement strand
AGAGTAGTACTAGGATGGTGACCTCCTGGGAAGTCCTCGTGTTGCATCCCCCCACCTCTTTTTTAATTTTCATAGTTCTTGGTTGCGTATTGTTAGCGGCTTATTTATTAATTATATTTTTTGAATATTCGAGGGACGGTCTTGATGAACATTTATGAATTTCGTGCGATCGTGTGGGGGCGGTGTGATGTTCGCACGCGTAAAGGTTACGGCCAAAGAAATGGTCATATACAATTACAAGTCATAGAATAACGGATGCGATCATACCAACTCACATGCACCGGATCCCATCAGAACTCCGAAGTTAAGCGAGTTTGGGCGAGAGTAGTACTAGGATGGGTGACCTCCTGGGAAGTCCTCGTGTTGCATCCCCCCCACCTATTTTTTAATTTTCATAGTTCTTGGTTGCGTATTGTTAGCGGCTTATTTATTAATTATATTTTTGAATATTCGAGGGACGGTCTTGATGAACATTTATGAATTTCGTGCGATCGTGTGGGGGCGGTGTGATGTTCGCACGCGTAAAGGTTACGGCCAAAGAAATGGTCATATACAATTACAAGTCATAGAATAACGGATGCGATCATACCAACTCACATGCACCGGATCCCATCAGAACTCCGAAGTTAAGCGAGTTTGGGCGAGAGTAGTACTAGGATGGGTGACCTCCTGGGAAGTCCTCGTGTTGCATCCCCCCCGCCTCTTTTTTAATTTTCATAGTTCTTGGTTGCGTATTGTTAGCGGCTTATTTATTAATTTATATTTTTTGAATATTCGAGGGACGGTCTTGATGAACATTTATGAATTTCGTGCGATCGTGTGGGGGCGGTGTGATGTTCGCACGCGTAAAGGTTACGGCCAAAAGAAATGGTCATATACAATTACAAGTCATAGAATAACGGATGCGATCATACCAACTCACATGCACCGGATCCCATCAGAACTCCGAAGTTAAGCGAGTTTGGGCGAGAGTAGTACTAGGATGGGTGACCTCCTGGGAAGTCCTCGTGTTGCATCCCCCCCACCTCTTTTTTAATTTTCATAGTCCTTGGTTGCGTATTGTTAGCGGCTTATTTATTAATTATATTTTTTGATTATTCGAGGGACGGTCTTGATGAACATTTATGAATTTCGTGCGATCGTGTGGGGGCGGTGGTGATGTTCGCACGCGTAAAGGTTACGGCCAAAGAAATGGTCATATACAATTACAAGTCATAGAATAACGGATGCGATCATACCAACTCACATGCACCGGATCCCATCAGAACTCCGAAGTTAAGCGAGTTTGGGCGAGAGTAGTACTAGGATGGGTGACCTCCTGGGAAGTCCTCGTGTTGCATCCCCCCGCCTCTTTTTTAATTTTCATAGTTCTTGGTTGCGTATTGTTAGCGGCTTATTTATTAATTATATTTTTTGAATATTCGAGGGACGGTCTTGATGAACATTTATGAATTTCGTGCGATCGTTGTGGGGGCGGTGTGATGTTCGCACGCGTAAAGGTTACGGCCAAAGAAATGGTCATATACAATTACAAGTCATAGAATAACGGATGCGATCATACCAACTCACATGCACCGGATCCCATCAGAACTCCGAAGTTAAGCGAGTTTGGGCGAGAGTAGTACTAGGATGGGTGACCTCCTGGGAAGTCCTCGTGTTGCATCCCCCCCCACCTCTTTTTAATTTTCATAGTTCTTGGTTGCGTATTGTTCAGCGGCTTATTTATTAATTATATTTTTTGAATATTCGAGGGACGGTCTTGATGAACATTTATGAATTTCGTGCGATCGTGTGGGGGCGGTGTGATGTTTGCACGCGTAAAGGTTACGGCCAAAGAAATGGTCATATACAATTACAAGTCATAGAATAACGGATGCGATCATACCAACTCACATGCACCGGATCCCATCAGAACTCCGAAGTTAAGCGAGTTTGGGCGAGAGTAGTACTAGGATGGGTGACCTCCTGGGAAGTCCTCGTGTTGCATCCCCCCACCTCTTTTTTAATTTTCATAGTCCTTGGTTGCGTATTGTTAGCGGCTTATTTATTAATTATATTTTTTGAATATTCGAGGGGACGGTCTTGATGAACATTTATGAATTTCGTGCGATCGTGTGGGGGCGGTGTGATGTTCGCACGCGTAAAGGTTACGGCCAAAGAAATGGTCATATACAATTACAAGTCATAGAATAACGGATGCGATCATACCAACTCACATGCACCGGATCCCATCAGAACTCCGAAGTTAAGCGAGTTTGGGCGAGGGTAGTACTAGGATGGGTGACCTCCTGGGAAGTCCTCGTGTTGCATCCCCCCCGCCTCTTTTTTAATTTTCATAGTTCTTGGTTGCGTATTGTTAGCGGCTTATTTATTAATTATATTTTTTGAATATTCGAGGGACGGTCTTGATGAACATTTATGAATTTCGTGCGATCGTGTGGGGGCGGTGTGATGTTCGCACGCGTAAAGGTTACGGCCAAAGAAATGGTCATATACAATTACAAGTCATAGAATAACGGATGCGATCATACCAACTCACATGCACCGGATCCCATCAGAACTCCGAAGTTAAGCGAGTTTGGGCGAGAGTAGTACTAGGATGGGTGACCTCCTGGGAAGTCCTCGTGTTGCATCCCCCCCACCTCTTTTTTAATTTCATAGTTCTTGGTTGCGTATTGTTAGCGGCTTATTTATTAATTATATTTTTTGAATATTCGAGGGACGGTCTTGATGAACATTTATGAATTTCGTGCGATCGTGTGGGGGCGGTGTGATGTTCGCACGCGTAAAGGTTACGGCCAAAGAAATGGTCATATACAATTACAAGTCATAGAATAACGGATGCGATCATACCAACTCACATGCACCGGATCCCATCAGAACTCCGAAGTTAAGCGAGTTTGGGCGAGAGTAGTACTAGGATGGGTGACCTCCTGGGAAGTCCTCGTGTTGCATCCCCCCCAGCCTCTTTTTTAATTTTCATAGTTCTTGGTTGCGTATTGTTAGCGGCTTATTTATTAATTATATTTTTTGAATATTCGAGGGACGGTCTTGATGAACATTTATGAATTTCGTGCGATCGTGTGGGGGGCGGTGTGATGTTCGCACGCGTAAAGGTTACGGCCAAAGAAATGGTCATATACAATTACAAGTCATAGAATAACGGATGCGATCATACCAACTCACATGCACCGGATCCCATCAGAACTCCGAAAGTTAAGCGAGTTTGGGCGAGAGTAGTACTAGGATGGGTGACCTCCTGGGAAGTCCTCGTGTTGCATCCCCCCCGCCTCTTTTTTAATTTTCATAGTTCTTGGTTGCGTATTGTTAGCGGCTTATTTATTAATTATATTTTTTGAATATTCGAGGGACGGTCTTGATGAACATTTATGAATTTCGTGCGATCGTGTGGGGGCGGTGTGATGTTCGCACGCGTAAAGGTTACGGCCAAAGAAATGGTCATATACAATTACAAGTCATAGAATAACGGATGCGATCATACCAACTCACATGCACCGGATCCATCAGAACTCCGAAGTTAAGCGAGTTTGGGCGAGAGTAGTACTAGGATGGGTGACCTCCTGGGAAGTCCTCGTGTTGCATCCCCCCCGCCTCTTTTTAATTTTCATAGTTCTTGGTTGCGTATTGTTAGCGGCTTATTTATTAATTATATTTTTTGAATATTCGAGGGACGGTCTTGATGAACATTTATGAATTTCGTGCGATCGTGTGGGGGCGGTGTGATGTTCGCACGCGTAAAGGTTACGGCCAAAGAAATGGTCATATACAATTACAAGTCATAGAATAACGGATGCGATCATACCAACTCACATGCACCGGATCCCATCAGAACTCCGAAGTTAAGCGAGTTTGGGCGAGAGTAGTACTAGGATGGGTGACCTCCTGGGAAGTCCTCGTGTTGCATCCCCCCCACCTCTTTTTTAATTTTCATAGTTCTTGGTTGCGTATTGTTAGCGGCTTATTTATTAATTATATTTTTTGAATATTCGAGGGACGGTCTTGATGAACATTTATGAATTTCGTGCGATCGTGTGGGGGCGGTGTGATGTTCGCACGCGTAAAGGTTACGGCCAAAGAAATGGTCATATACAATTACAAGTCATAGAATAACGGATGCGATCATACAACTCACATGCACCGGATCCCATCAGAACTCCGAAGTTAAGCGAGTTTGGGCGAGAGTAGTACTAGGATGGGTGACCTCCTGGGAAGTCCTCGTGTTGCATCCCCCCCGCCTCTTTTTTAATTTTCATAGTTCTTGGTTGCGTATTGTTAGCGGCTTATTTATTAATTATATTTTTTGAATATTCGAGGGACGGTCTTGATGAACATTTATGAATTTCGTGCGATCGTGTGGGGGCGGTGTGATGTTCGCACGCGTAAAGGTTACGGCCAAAGAAATGGTCATATACAATTACAAGTCATAGATAACGGATGCGATCATACCAACTCACATGCACCGGATCCCATCAGAACTCCGAAGTTAAGCGAGTTTGGGCGAGAGTAGTACTAGGATGGTGACCTCCTGGGAAGTCCTCGTGTTGCATCCCCCCCACCTCTTTTTTAATTTTCATAGTTCTTGGTTGCGTATTGTTAGCGGCTTATTTATTAATTATATTTTTTGAATATTCGAGGGACGGTCTTGATGAACATTTATGAATTTCGTGGCGATCGTGTGGGGGCGGTGTGATGTTCGCACGCGTAAAGGTTACGGCCAAAGAAATGGTCATATACAATTACAAGTCATAGAATAACGGATGCGATCATACCAACTCACATGCACCGGATCCCATCAGAACTCCGAAGTTAAGCGAGTTTGGGCGAAAGTAGTACTAGGATGGGTGACCTCCTGGGAAGTCCTCGTGTTGCATCCCCCCCACCTATTTTTTAATTTTCATAGTTCTTGGTTGCGTATTGTTAGCGGCTTATTTATTAATTATATTTTTTGAATATTCGAGGGACGGTCTTGATGAACATTTATGAATTTCGTGCGATCGTGTGGGGGCGGTGTGATGTTCGCACGCGTAAAGGTTACGGCCAAAGAAATGGTCATATACAATTACAAGTCATAGAATAACGGATGCGATCATACCAACTCACATGCACCGGATCCCATCAGAACTCCGAAGTTAAGCGAGTTTGGGCGAGAGTAGTACTAGGATGGGTGACCTCCTGGGAAGTCCTCGTGTTGCATCCCCCCGCCTCTTTTTTAATTTTCATAGTTCTTGGTTGCGTATTGTTAGCGGCTTATTTATTAATTATATTTTTTGAATATTCGAGGGACGGTCTTGATGAACATTTATGAATTTCGTGCGATCGTGTGGGGGCGGTGTGATGTTCGCACGCGTAAAGGTTACGGCCAAAGAAATGGTCATATACAATTACAAGTCATAGAATAACGGATGCGATCATACCAACTCACATGCACCGGATCCCATCAGAACTCCGAAGTTAAGCGAGTTTGGGCGAGAGTAGTACTAGGATGGGTGACCTCCTGGGAAGTCCTCGTGTTGCATCCCCCCCACCTCTTTTTTAATTTTCATAGTCCTTGGTTGCGTATTGTTAGCGGCTTATTTATTAATTATATTTTTTGAATATTCGAGGGACGGTCTTGATGAACATTTATGAATTTCGTGCGATCGTGTGGGGGCGGTGTGATGTTCGCACGCGTAAAGGTTACGGCCAAAGAAATGGTCATATACAATTACAAGTCATAGAATAACGGATGCGATCATACCAACTCACATGCACCGGATCCCATCAGAACTCCGAAGTTAAGCGAGTTTGGGCGAGAGTAGTACTAGGATGGGTGACCTCCTGGGAAGTCCTCGTGTTGCATCCCCCCCGCCTCTTTTTTAATTTTCATAGTTCTTGGTTGCGTATTGTTAGCGGCTTATTTATTAATTATATTTTTTGAATATTCGAGGGACGGTCTTGATGAACATTTATGAATTTCGTGCGATCGTGTGGGGGCGGTGTGATGTTCGCACGCGTAAAGGTTACGGCCAAAGAAATGGTCATATACAATTACAAGTCATAGAATAACGGATGCGATCATACCAACTCACATGCACCGGATCCCATCAGAACTCCGAAGTTAAGCGAGTTTGGGCGAGAGTAGTACTAGGATGGGTGACCTCCTGGGAAGTCCTCGTGTTGCATCCCCCCCACCTCTTTTTTAATTTTCATAGTTCTTGGTTGCGTATTGTTAGCGGCTTATTTATTAATTATATTTTTTGAATATTCGAGGGACGGTCTTGATGAACATTTATGAATTTCGTGCGATCGTGTGGGGGGCGGTGTGATGTTCGCACGCGTAAAGGTTACGGGCCAAAGAAATGGTCATATACAATTACAAGTCATAGAATAACGGATGCGATCATACCAACTCACATGCACCGGATCCCATCAGAACTCCGAAGTTAAGCGAGTTTGGGCGAGAGTAGTACTAGGATGGGTGACCTCCTGGGAAGTCCTCGTGTTGCATCCCCCCCACCTCTTTTTTAATTTTCATAGTTCTTGGTTGCGTATTGTTAGCGGCTTATTTATTAATTATATTTTTTGAATATTCGAGGGACGGTCTTGATGAACATTTATGAATTTCGTGCGATCGTGTGGGGGCGGTGTGATGTTCGCACGCGTAAAGGTTACGGCCAAAGAAATGGTCATATACAATTACAAGTCATAGAATAACGGATGCGATCATACCAACTCACATGCACCGGATCCCATCAGAACTCCGAAGTTAAGCGAGTTTGGGCGAGAGTAGTACTAGGATGGGTGACCTCCTGGGAAGTCCTCGTGTTGCATCCCCCCCACCTCTTTTTTAATTTTCATAGTTCTTGGTTGCGTATTGTTAGCGGCTTATTTATTAATTATATTTTTTGAATATTCGAGGGACGGTCTTGATGAACATTTATGAATTTCGTGCGATCGTGTGGGGGCGGTGTGATGTTCGCACGCGTAAAGGTTACGGCCAAAGAAATGGTCATATACAATTACAAGTCATAGAATAACGGATGCGATCATACCAACTCACATGCACCGGATCCCATCAGAACTCCGAAGTTAAGCGAGTTTGGGCGAGAGTAGTACTAGGATGGGTGACCTCCTGGGAAGTCCTCGTGTTGCATCCCCCCCGACCTCTTTTTTAATTTTCATAGTTCTTGGTTGCGTATTGTTAGCGGCTTATTTATTAATTATATTTTTTGAATATTCGAGGGACGGTCTTGATGAACATTTATGAATTTCGTGCGATCGTGTGGGGGCGGTGTGATGTTCGCACGCGTAAAGGTTACGGCCAAAGAAATGGTCATATACAATTACAAGTCATAGAATAACGGATGCGATCATACCAACTCACATGCACCGGATCCCATCAGAACTCCGAAGTTAAGCGAGTTTGGGCGAGAGTAGTACTAGGATGGGTGACCTCCTGGGAAGTCCTCGTGTTGCATCCCCCCCACCTCTTTTTTAATTTTCATAGTTCTTGGTTGCGTATTGTTAGCGGCTTATTTATTAATTATATTTTTTGAATATTCGAGGGACGGTCTTGATGAACATTTATGAATTTCGTGCGATCGTGTGGGGGCGGTGTGATGTTCGCACGCGTAAAGGTTACGGCCAAAGAAATGGTCATATACAATTACAAGTCATAGAATAACGGATGCGATCATACCAACTCACATGCACCGGATCCCATCAGAACTCCGAAGTTAAGCGAGTTTGGGCGAGAGTAGTACTAGGATGGGTGACCTCCTGGGAAGTCCTCGTGTTGCATCCCCCCACCTCTTTTTTAATTTTCATAGTTCTTGGTTGCGTATTGTTAGCGGCTTATTTATTAATTATATTTTTTGAATATTCGAGGGACGGTCTTGATGAACATTTATGAATTTCGTGCGATCGTGTGGGGGCGGTGTGATGTTCGCACGCGTAAAGGTTACGGCCAAAAGAAATGGTCATATACAATTACAAGTCATAGAATAACGGATGCGATCATACCAACTCACATGCACCGGATCCCATCAGAACTCCGAAGTTAAGCGAGTTTGGGCGAGAGTAGTACTAGGATGGGTGACCTCCTGGGAAGTCCTCGTGTTGCATCCCCCCCGCCTCTTTTTTAATTTTCATAGTTCTTGGTTGCGTATTGTTAGCGGCTTATTTATTAATTATATTTTTTGAATATTCGAGGGACGGTCTTGATGAACATTTATGAATTTCGTGCGATCGTGTGGGGGCGGTGTGATGTTCGCACGCGTAAAGGTTACGGCCAAAGAAATGGTCATATACAATTACAAGTCATAGAATAACGGATGCGATCATACCAACTCACATGCACCGGATCCCATCAGAACTCCGAAGTTAAGCGAGTTTGGGCGAGAGTAGTACTAGGATGGGTGACCTCCTGGGAAGTCCTCGTGTTGCATCCCCCCCGCCTCTTTTTTAATTTTCATAGTTCTTGGTTGCGTATTGTTAGCGGCTTATTTATTAATTATATTTTTTGAATATTCGAGGGACGGTCTTGATGAACATTTATGAATTTCGTGCGATCGTGTGGGGGCGGTGTGATGTTCGCACGCGTAAAGGTTACGGCCAAAGAAATGGTCATATACAATTACAAGTCATAGAATAACGGATGCGATCATACCAACTCACATGCACCGGATCCCATCAGAACTCCGAAGTTAAGCGAGTTTGGGCGAGAGTAGTACTAGGATGGGTGACCTCCTGGGAAGTCCTCGTGTTGCATCCCCCCCGCCTCTTTTTTAATTTTCATAGTTCTTGGTTGCGTATTGTTAGCGGCTTATTTATTAATTATATTTTTTGAATATTCGAGGGACGGTCTTGATGAACATTTATGAATTTCGTGCGATCGTGTGGGGGCGGTGTGATGTTCGCACGCGTAAAGGTTACGGCCAAAGAAATGGTCATATACAATTACAAGTCATAGAATAACGGATGCGATCATACCAACTCACATGCACCGGATCCCATCAGAACTCCGAAGTTAAGCGAGTTTGGGCGAGAGTAGTACTAGGATGGGTGACCTCCTGGGAAGTCCTCGTGTTGCATCCCCCCCACCTCTTTTTTAATTTTCATAGTTCTTGGTTGCGTATTGTTAGCGGCTTATTTATTAATTATATTTTTTGAATATTCGAGGGACGGTCTTGATGAACATTTATGAATTTCGTGCGATCGTGTGGGGGCGGTGTGATGTTCGCACGCGTAAAGGTTACGGCCAAAGAAATGGTCATATACAATTACAAGTCATAGAATAACGGATGCGATCATACCAACTCACATGCACCGGATCCCATCAGAACTCCGAAGTTAAGCGAGTTTGGGCGAGAGTAGTACTAGGATGGGTGACCTCCTGGGAAGTCCTCGTGTTGCATCCCCCCCGCCTCTTTTTTAATTTTCATAGTTCTTGGTTGCGTATTGTTAGCGGCTTATTTATTAATTATATTTTTTGAATATTCGAGGGACGGTCTTGATGAACATTTATGAATTTCGTGCGATCGTGTGGGGGCGGTGTGATGTTCGCACGCGTAAAGGTTACGGCCAAAGAAATGGTCATATACAATTACAAGTCATAGAATAACGGATGCGATCATACCAACTCACATGCACCGGATCCCATCAGAACTCCGAAGTTAAGCGAGTTTGGGCGAGAGTAGTACTAGGATGGGTGACCTCCTGGGAAGTCCTCGTGTTGCATCCCCCCCACCTCTTTTTTAATTTTCATAGTTCTTGGTTGCGTATTGTTAGCGGCTTATTTATTAATTATATTTTTTGAATATTCGAGGGACGGTCTTGATGAACATTTATGAATTTCGTGCGATCGTGTGGGGGCGGTGTGATGTTCGCACGCGTAAAGGTTACGGCCAAAGAAATGGTCATATACAATTACAAGTCATAGAATAACGGATGCGATCATACCAACTCACATGCACCGGATCCCATCAGAACTCCGAAGTTAAGCGAGTTTGGGCGAGAGTAGTACTAGGATGGGTGACCTCCTGGGAAGTCCTCGTGTTGCATCCCCCCCGCCTCTTTTTTAATTTTCATAGTTCTTGGTTGCGTATTGTTAGCGGCTTATTTATTAATTATATTTTTTGAATATTCGAGGGACGGTCTTGATGAACATTTATGAATTTCGTGCGATCGTGTGGGGGCGGTGTGATGTTCGCACGCGTAAAGGTTACGGCCAAAGAAATGGTCATATACAATTACAAGTCATAGAATAACGGATGCGATCATACCAACTCACATGCACCGGATCCCATCAGAACTCCGAAGTTAAGCGAGTTTGGGCGAGAGTAGTACTAGGATGGGTGACCTCCTGGGAAGTCCTCGTGTTGCATCCCCCCCACCTCTTTTTTAATTTTCATAGTTCTTGGTTGCGTATTGTTAGCGGCTTATTTATTAATTATATTTTTTGAATATTCGAGGGACGGTCTTGATGAACATTTATGAATTTCGTGCGATCGTGTGGGGGCGGTGTGATGTTCGCACGCGTAAAGGTTACGGCCAAAGAAATGGTCATATACAATTACAAGTCATAGAATAACGGATGCGATCATACCAACTCACATGCACCGGATCCCATCAGAACTCCGAAGTTAAGCGAGTTTGGGCGAGAGTAGTACTAGGATGGGTGACCTCCTGGGAAGTCCTCGTGTTGCATCCCCCCCGCCTCTTTTTTAATTTTCATAGTTCTTGGTTGCGTATTGTTAGCGGCTTATTTATTAATTATATTTTTTGAATATTCGAGGGACGGTCTTGATGAACATTTATGAATTTCGTGCGATCGTGTGGGGGCGGTGTGATGTTCGCACGCGTAAAGGTTACGGCCAAAGAAATGGTCATATACAATTACAAGTCATAGAATAACGGATGCGATCATACCAACTCACATGCACCGGATCCCATCAGAACTCCGAAGTTAAGCGAGTTTGGGCGAGAGTAGTACTAGGATGGGTGACCTCCTGGGAAGTCCTCGTGTTGCATCCCCCCCACCTCTTTTTTAATTTTCATAGTTCCTTGGTTGCGTATTGTTAGCGGCTTATTTATTAATTATATTTTTTGAATATTCGAGGGACGGTCTTGATGAACATTTATGAATTTCGTGCGATCGTGTGGGGGCGGTGTGATGTTCGCACGCGTAAAGGTTACGGCCAAAGAAATGGTCATATACAATTACAAGTCATAGAATAACGGATGCGATCATACCAACTCACATGCACCGGATCCCATCAGAACTCCGAAGTTAAGCGAGTTTGGGGCGAGAGTAGTACTAGGATGGGTGACCTCCTGGGAAGTCCTCGTGTTGCATCCCCCCCGCCTCTTTTTTAATTTTCATAGTTCTTGGTTGCGTATTGTTAGCGGCTTATTTATTAATTATATTTTTTGAATATTCGAGGGACGGTCTTGATGAACATTTATGAATTTCGTGCGATCGTGTGGGGGCGGTGTGATGTTCGCACGCGTAAAGGTTACGGCCAAAGAAATGGTCATATACAATTACAAGTCATAGAATAACGGATGCGATCATACCAACTCACATGCACCGGATCCCATCAGAACTCCGAAGTTAAGCGAGTTTGGGCGAGAGTAGTACTAGGATGGGTGACCTCCTGGGAAGTCCTCGTGTTGCATCCCCCCCAGCCTCTTTTTTAATTTTCATAGTTCTTGGTTGCGTATTGTTAGCGGCTTATTTATTAATTATATTTTTTGAATATTCGAGGGACGGTCTTGATGAACATTTATGAATTTCGTGCGATCGTGTGGGGGCGGTGTGATGTTCGCACGCGTAAAGGTTACGGCCAAAGAAATGGTCATATACAATTACAAGTCATAGAATAACGGATGCGATCATACCAACTCACATGCACCGGATCCCATCAGAACTCCGAAGTTAAGCGAGTTTGGGCGAGAGTAGTACTAGGATGGGTGACCTCCTGGGAAGTCCTCGTGTTGCATCCCCCCCGCCTCTTTTTTAATTTTCATAGTTCTTGGTTGCGTATTGTTAGCGGCTTATTTATTAATTATATTTTTTGAATATTCGAGGGACGGTCTTGATGAACATTTATGAATTTCGTGCGATCGTGTGGGGGCGGTGTGATGTTCGCACGCGTAAAGGTTACGGCCAAAGAAATGGTCATATACAATTACAAGTCATAGAATAACGGATGCGATCATACCAACTCACATGCACCGGATCCCATCAGAACTCCGAAGTTAAGCGAGTTTGGGCGAGAGTAGTACTAGGATGGGTGACCTCCTGGGAAGTCCTCGTGTTGCATCCCCCCCGCCTCTTTTTTAATTTTCATAGTTCTTGGTTGCGTATTGTTAGCGGCTTATTTATTAATTATATTTTTTGAATATTCGAGGGACGGTCTTGATGAACATTTATGAATTTCGTGCGATCGTGTGGGGGCGGTGTGATGTTCGCACGCGTAAAGGTTACGGCCAAAGAAATGGTCATATACAATTACAAGTCATAGAATAACGGATGCGATCATACCAACTCACATGCACCGGATCCCATCAGAACTCCGAAGTTAAGCGAGTTTGGGCGAGAGTAGTACTAGGATGGGTGACCTCCTGGGAAGTCCTCGTGTTGCATCCCCCCCGCCTCTTTTTTAATTTTCATAGTTCTTGGTTGCGTATTGTTAGCGGCTTATTTATTAATTATATTTTTTGAATATTCGAGGGACGGTCTTGATGAACATTTATGAATTTCGTGCGATCGTGTGGGGGCGGTGTGATGTTCGCACGCGTAAAGGTTACGGCCAAAGAAATGGTCATATACAATTACAAGTCATAGAATAACGGATGCGATCATACCAACTCACATGCACCGGATCCCATCAGAACTCCGAAGTTAAGCGAGTTTGGGCGAGAGTAGTACTAGGATGGGTGACCTCCTGGGAAGTCCTCGTGTTGCATCCCCCCCACCTCTTTTTTAATTTTCATAGTTCTTGGTTGCGTATTGTTAGCGGCTTATTTATTAATTATATTTTTTGAATATTCGAGGGACGGTCTTGATGAACATTTATGAATTTCGTGCGATCGTGTGGGGGGCGGTGTGATGTTCGCACGCGTAAAGGTTACGGCCAAAGAAATGGTCATATACAATTACAAGTCATAGAATAACGGATGCGATCATACCAACTCACATGCACCGGATCCCATCAGAACTCCGAAGTTAAGCGAGTTTGGGCGAGAGTAGTACTAGGATGGGTGACCTCCTGGGAAGTCCTCGTGTTGCATCCCCCCCGCCTCTTTTTTAATTTTCATAGTTCTTGGTTGCGTATTGTTAGCGGCTTATTTATTAATTATATTTTTTGAATATTCGAGGGACGGTCTTGATGAACATTTATGAATTTCGTGCGATCGTGTGGGGGCGGTGTGATGTTCGCACGCGTAAAGGTTACGGCCAAAGAAATGGTCATATACAATTACAAGTCATAGAATAACGGATGCGATCATACCAACTCACATGCACCGGATCCCATCAGAACTCCGAAGTTAAGCGAGTTTGGGCGAGAGTAGTACTAGGATGGGTGACCTCCTGGGAAGTCCTCGTGTTGCATCCCCCCCACCTCTTTTTTAATTTTCATAGTTCTTGGTTGCGTATTGTTAGCGGCTTATTTATTAATTATATTTTTTGAATATTCGAGGGACGGTCTTGATGAACATTTATGAATTTCGTGCGATCGTGTGGGGGCGGTGTGATGTTCGCACGCGTAAAGGTTACGGCCAAAGAAATGGTCATATACAATTACAAGTCATAGAATAACGGATGCGATCATACCAACTCACATGCACCGGATCCCATCAGAACTCCGAAGTTAAGCGAGTTTGGGCGAGAGTAGTACTAGGATGGGTGGACCTCCTGGGAAGTCCTCGTGTTGCATCCCCCCCACCTCTTTTTTAATTTTCATAGTTCTTGGTTGCGTATTGTTAGCGGCTTATTTATTAATTATATTTTTTGAATATTCGAGGGACGGTCTTGATGAACATTTATGAATTTCGTGCGATCGTGTGGGGGCGGTGTGATGTTCGCACGCGTAAAGGTTACGGCCAAAGAAATGGTCATATACAATTACAAGTCATAGAATAACGGATGCGATCATACCAACTCACATGCACCGGATCCCATCAGAACTCCGAAGTTAAGCGAGTTTGGGCGAGAGTAGTACTAGGATGGGTGACCTCCTGGGAAGTCCTCGTGTTGCATCCCCCCCGCCTCTTTTTTAATTTTCATAGTTCTTGGTTGCGTATTGTTAGCGGCTTATTTATTAATTATATTTTTTGAATATTCGAGGGACGGTCTTGATGAACATTTATGAATTTCGTGCGATCGTGTGGGGGGCGGTGTGATGTTCGCACGCGTAAAGGTTACGGCCAAAGAAATGGTCATATACAATTACAAGTCATAGAATAACGGATGCGATCATACCAACTCACATGCACCGGATCCCATCAGAACTCCGAAGTTAAGCGAGTTTGGGCGAGAGTAGTACTAGGATGGGTGACCTCCTGGGAAGTCCTCGTGTTGCATCCCCCCCACCTCTTTTTTAATTTTCATAGTCCTTGGTTGCGTATTGTTAGCGGCTTATTTATTAATTATATTTTTTGATTATTCGAGGGACGGTCTTGATGAACATTTATGAATTTCGTGCGATCGTGTGGGGGCGGTGTGATGTTCGCACGCGTAAAGGTTACGGCCAAAGAAATGGTCATATACAATTACAAGTCATAGAATAACGGATGCGATCATACCAACTCACATGCACCGGATCCCATCAGAACTCCGAAGTTAAGCGAGTTTGGGCGAGAGTAGTACTAGGATGGGTGACCTCCTGGGATGTCCTCGTGTTGCATCCCCCCCGCCTCTTTTTTAATTTTCATAGTTCTTGGTTGCGTATTGTTAGCGGCTTATTTATTAATTATATTTTTTGAATATTCGAGGGACGGTCTTGATGAACATTTATGAATTTCGTGCGATCGTGTGGGGGCGGTGTGATGTTCGCACGCGTAAAGGTTACGGCCAAAGAAATGGTCATATACAATTACAAGTCATAGAATAACGGATGCGATCATACCAACTCACATGCACCGGATCCCATCAGAACTCCGAAGTTAAGCGAGTTTGGGCGAGAGTAGTACTAGGATGGGTGACCTCCTGGGAAGTCCTCGTGTTGCATCCCCCCCACCTCTTTTTTAATTTTCATAGTTCTTGGTTGCGTATTGTTAGCGGCTTATTTATTAATTATATTTTTTGAATATTCGAGGGACGGTCTTGATGAACATTTATGAATTTCGTGCGATCGTGTGGGGGCGGTGTGATGTTCGCACGCGTAAAGGTTACGGCCAAAGAAATGGTCATATACAATTACAAGTCATAGAATAACGGATGCGATCATACCAACTCACATGCACCGGATCCCATCAGAACTCGAAGTTAAGCGAGTTTGGGCGAGAGTAGTACTAGGATGGGTGACCTCCTGGGAAGTCCTCGTGTTGCATCCCCCCCGCCTCTTTTTTTAATTTTCATAGTTCTTGGTTGCGTATTGTTAAGCGGCTTATTTATTAATTATATTTTTTGAATATTCGAGGGACGGTCTTGATGAACATTTATGAATTTCGTGCGATCGTGTGGGGGCGGTGTGATGTTCGCACGCGTAAAGGTTACGGCCAAAGAAATGGTCATATACAATTACAAGTCATAGAATAACGGATGCGATCATACCAACTCACATGCACCGGATCCCATCAGAACTCCGAAGTTAAGCGAGTTTGGGCGAGAGTAGTACTAGGATGGGTGACCTCCTGGGAAGTCCTCGTGTTGCATCCCCCCCACCTCTTTTTTAATTTCATAGTCCTTGGTTGCGTATTGTTAGCGGCTTATTTATTAATTATATTTTTTTGATTATTCGAGGGACGGTCTTGATGAACATTTATGAATTTCGTGCGATCGTGTGGGGGCGGTGTGATGTTCGCACGCGTAAAGGTTACGGCCAAAGAAATGGTCATATACAATTACAAGTCATAGAATAACGGATGCGATCATACCAACTCACATGCACCGGATCCCATCAGAACTCCGAAGTTAAGCGAGTTTGGGCGAGAGTAGTACTAGGATGGGTGACCTCCTGGGAAGTCCTCGTGTTGCATCCCCCCCGCCTCTTTTTAATTTTCATAGTTCTTGGTTGCGTATTGTTAGCGGCTTATTTATTAATTATATTTTTTGAATATTCGAGGACGGTCCTTGATGAACATTTATGAATTTCGTGCGATCGTGTGGGGGCGGTGTGATGTTCGCACGCGTAAAGGTTACGGCCAAAGAAATGGTCATATACAATTACAAGTCATAGAATAACGGATGCGATCATACCAACTCACATGCACCGGATCCCATCAGAACTCCGAAGTTAAGCGAGTTTGGGCGAGAGTAGTACTAGGATGGGTGACCTCCTGGGAAGTCCTCGTGTTGCATCCCCCCCACCTCTTTTTTAATTTTCATAGTTCTTGGTTGCGTATTGTTAGCGGCTTATTTATTAATTATATTTTTTGAATATTCGAGGGACGGTCTTGATGAACATTTATGAATTTCGTGCGATCGTGTGGGGGCGGTGTGATGTTCGCACGCGTAAAGGTTACGGCCAAAGAAATGGTCATATACAATTACAAGTCATAGAATAACGGATGCGATCATACCAACTCACATGCACCGGATCCCATCAGAACTCCGAAGTTAAGCGAGTTTGGGCGAGAGTAGTACTAGGATGGGTGACCTCCTGGGAAGTCCTCGTGTTGCATCCCCCCCACCTCTTTTTTAATTTTCATAGTTCTTGGTTGCGTATTGTTAGCGGCTTATTTATTAATTATATTTTTTGAATATTCGAGGGACGGTCTTCATGAACATTTATGAATTTCGTGCGATCGTGTGGGGGCGGTGTGATGTTCGCACGCGTAAAGGTTACGGCCAAAGAAATGGTCATATACAATTACAAGTCATAGAATAACGGATGCGATCATACCAACTCACATGCACCGGATCCCATCAGAACTCCGAAGTTAAGCGAGTTTGGGCGAGAGTAGTACTAGGATGGGTGACCTCCTGGGAAGTCCTCGTGTTGCATCCCCCCCACCTCTTTTTTAATTTTCATAGTTCTTGGTTGCGTATTGTTAGCGGCTTATTTATTAATTATATTTTTTGAATATTCGAGGGACGGTCTTGATGAACATTTATGAATTTCGTGCGATCGTGTGGGGGCGGTGTGATGTTCGCACGCGTAAAGGTTACGGCCAAAGAAATGGTCATATACAATTACAAGTCATAGAATAACGGATGCGATCATACCAACTCACATGCACCGGATCCCATCAGAACTCCGAAGTTAAGCGAGTTTGGGCGAGAGTAGTACTAGGATGGGTGACCTCCTGGGAAGTCCTCGTGTTGCATCCCCCCCACCTCTTTTTTAATTTTCATAGTTCTTGGTTGCGTATTGTTAGCGGCTTATTTATTAATTATATTTTTTGAATATTCGAGGGACGGTCTTGATGAACATTTATGAATTTCGTGCGATCGTGTGGGGGCGGTGTGATGTTCGCACGCGTAAAGGTTACGGCCAAAGAAATGGTCATATACAATTACAAGTCATAGAATAACGGATGCGATCATACCAACTCACATGCACCGGATCCCATCAGAACTCCGAAGTTAAGCGAGTTTGGGCGAGAGTAGTACTAGGATGGGTGACCTCCTGGGAAGTCCTCGTGTTGCATCCCCCCCGCCTCTTTTTTAATTTTCATAGTTCTTGGTTGCGTATTGTTAGCGGCTTATTTATTAATTATATTTTTTGAATATTCGAGGGACGGTCTTGATGAACATTTATGAATTTCGTGCGATCGTGTGGGGGCGGTGTGATGTTCGCACGCGTAAAGGTTACGGCCAAAGAAATGGTCATATACAATTACAAGTCATAGAATAACGGATGCGATCATACCAACTCACATGCACCGGATCCCATCAGAACTCCGAAGTTAAGCGAGTTTGGGCGAGAGTAGTACTAGGATGGGTGACCTCCTGGGAAGTCCTCGTGTTGCATCCCCCCCACCTCTTTTTTAATTTTCATAGTCCTTGGTTGCGTATTGTTAGCGGCTTATTTATTAATTATATTTTTTGAATATTCGAGGGACGGTCTTGATGAACATTTATGAATTTCGTGCGATCGTGTGGGGGCGGTGTGATGTTCGCACGCGTAAAGGTTACGGCCAAAGAAATGGTCATATACAATTACAAGTCATAGAATAACGGATGCGATCATACCAACTCACATGCACCGGATCCCATCAGAACTCCGAAGTTAAGCGAGTTTGGGCGAGAGTAGTACTAGGATGGGTGACCTCCTGGGAAGTCCTCGTGTTGCATCCCCCCCGCCTCTTTTTTAATTTTCATAGTTCTTGGTTGCGTATTGTTAGCGGCTTATTTATTAATTATATTTTTTGAATATTCGAGGGACGGTCTTGATGAACATTTATGAATTTCGTGCGATCGTGTGGGGGCGGTGTGATGTTCGCACGCGTAAAGGTTACGGCCAAAGAAATGGTCATATACAATTACAAGTCATAGAATAACGGATGCGATCATACCAACTCACATGCACCGGATCCCATCAGAACTCCGAAGTTAAGCGAGTTTGGGCGAGAGTAGTACTAGGATGGGTGACCTCCTGGGAAGTCCTCGTGTTGCATCCCCCCCACCTCTTTTTTAATTTTCATAGTTCTTGGTTGCGTATTGTTAGCGGCTTATTTATTAATTATATTTTTTGAATATTCGAGGGACGGTCTTGATGAACATTTATGAATTTCGTGCGATCGTGTGGGGGCGGTGTGATGTTCGCACGCGTAAAGGTTACGGCCAAAGAAATGGTCATATACAATTACAAGTCATAGAATAACGGATGCGATCATACCAACTCACATGCACCGGATCCCATCAGAACTCCGAAGTTAAGCGAGTTTGGGCGAGAGTAGTACTAGGATGGGTGACCTCCTGGGAAGTCCTCGTGTTGCATCCCCCCCGCCTCTTTTTTAATTTTCATAGTTCTTGGTTGCGTATTGTTAGCGGCTTATTTATTAATTATATTTTTTGAATATTCGAGGGACGGTCTTGATGAACATTTATGAATTTCGTGCGATCGTGTGGGGGCGGTGTGATGTTCGAACGCGTAAAGGTTACGGCCAAAGAAATGGTCATATACAATTACAAGTCATAGAATAACGGATGCGATCATACCAACTCACATGCACCGGATCCCATCAGAACTCCGAAGTTAAGCGAGTTTGGGCGAGAGTAGTACTAGGATGGGTGACCTCCTGGGAAGTCCTCGTGTTGCATCCCCCCCACCTCTTTTTTAATTTTCATAGTCCTTGGTTGCGTATTGTTAGCGGCTTATTTATTAATTATATTTTTTGATTATTCGAGGGACGGTCTTGATGAACATTTATGAATTTCGTGCGATCGTGTGGGGGCGGTGTGATGTTCGCACGCGTAAAGGTTACGGCCAAAGAAATGGTCATATACAATTACAAGTCATAGAATAACGGATGCGATCATACCAACTCACATGCACCGGATCCCATCAGAACTCCGAAGTTAAGCGAGTTTGGGCGAGAATAGTACTAGGATGGGTGACCTCCTGGGAAGTCCTCGTGTTGCATCCCCCCCGCCTCTTTTTTAATTTTCATAGTTCTTGGTTGCGTATTGTTAGCGGCTTATTTATTAATTATATTTTTTGAATATTCGAGGGACGGTCTTGATGAACATTTATGAATTTCGTGCGATCGTGTGGGGGCGGTGTGATGTTCGCACGCGTAAAGGTTACGGCCAAAGAAATGGTCATATACAATTACAAGTCATAGAATAACGGATGCGATCATACCAACTCACATGCACCGGATCCCATCAGAACTCCGAAGTTAAGCGAGTTTGGGCGAGAGTAGTACTAGGATGGGTGACCTCCTGGGAAGTCCTCGTGTTGCATCCCCCCCACCTCTTTTTTAATTTTCATAGTTCTTGGTTGCGTATTGTTAGCGGCTTATTTATTAATTATATTTTTTGAATATTCGAGGGACGGTCTTGATGAACATTTATGAATTTCGTGCGATCGTGTGGGGGCGGTGTGATGTTCGCACGCGTAAAGGTTACGGCCAAAGAAATGGTCATATACAATTACAAGTCATAGAATAACGGATGCGATCATACCAACTCACATGCACCGGATCCCATCAGAACTCCGAAGTTAAGCGAGTTTGGGCGAGAGTAGTACTAGGATGGGTGACCTCCTGGGAAGTCCTCGTGTTGCATCCCCCCCGCCTCTTTTTTAATTTTCATAGTTCTTGGTTGCGTATTGTTAGCGGCTTATTTATTAATTATATTTTTTGAATATTCGAGGGACGGTCTTCATGAACATTTATGAATTTCGTGCGATCGTGTGGGGGCGGTGTGATGTTCGCACGCGTAAAGGTTACGGCCAAAGAAATGGTCATATACAATTACAAGTCATAGAATAACGGATGCGATCATACCAACTCACATGCACCGGATCCCATCAGAACTCCGAAGTTAAGCGAGTTTGGGCGAGAGTAGTACTAGGATGGGTGACCTCCTGGGAAGTCCTCGTGTTGCATCCCCCCCGCCTCTTTTTTAATTTTCATAGTTCTTGGTTGCGTATTGTTAGCGGCTTATTTATTAATTATATTTTTTGAATATTCGAGGGACGGTCTTGATGAACATTTATGAATTTCGTGCGATCGTGTGGGGGCGGTGTGATGTTCGCACGCGTAAAGGTTACGGCCAAAGAAATGGTCATATACAATTACAAGTCATAGAATAACGGATGCGATCATACCAACTCACATGCACCGGATCCCATCAGAACTCCGAAGTTAAGCGAGTTTGGGCGAGAGTAGTACTAGGATGGGTGACCTCCTGGGAAGTCCTCGTGTTGCATCCCCCCCACCTCTTTTTTAATTTTCATAGTTCTTGGTTGCGTATTGTTAGCGGCTTATTTATTAATTATATTTTTTGAATATTCGAGGGACGGTCTTGATGAACATTTATGAATTTCGTGCGATCGTGTGGGGGCGGTGTGATGTTCGCACGCGTAAAGGTTACGGCCAAAGAAATGGTCATATACAATTACAAGTCATAGAATAACGGATGCGATCATACCAACTCACATGCACCGGATCCCATCAGAACTCCGAAGTTAAGCGAGTTTGGGCGAGAGTAGTACTAGGATGGGTGACCTCCTGGGAAGTCCTCGTGTTGCATCCCCCCCACCTCTTTTTTAATTTTCATAGTTCTTGGTTGCGTATTGTTAGCGGCTTATTTATTAATTATATTTTTTGAATATTCGAGGGACGGTCTTGATGAACATTTATGAATTTCGTGCGATCGTGTGGGGGCGGTGTGATGTTCGCACGCGTAAAGGTTACGGCCAAAGAAATGGTCATATACAATTACAAGTCATAGAATAACGGATGCGATCATACCAACTCACATGCACCGGATCCCATCAGAACTCCGAAGTTAAGCGAGTTTGGGCGAGAGTAGTACTAGGATGGGTGACCTCCTGGGAAGTCCTCGTGTTGCATCCCCCCCACCTCTTTTTTAATTTTCATAGTTCTTGGTTGCGTATTGTTAGCGGCTTATTTATTAATTATATTTTTTGAATATTCGAGGGACGGTCTTGATGAACATTTATGAATTTCGTGCGATCGTGTGGGGGCGGTGTGATGTTCGCACGCGTAAAGGTTACGGCCAAAGAAATGGTCATATACAATTACAAGTCATAGAATAACGGATGCGATCATACCAACTCACATGCACCGGATCCCATCAGAACTCCGAAGTTAAGCGAGTTTGGGCGAGAGTAGTACTAGGATGGGTGACCTCCTGGGAAGTCCTCGTGTTGCATCCCCCCCGCCTCTTTTTTAATTTTCATAGTTCTTGGTTGCGTATTGTTAGCGGCTTATTTATTAATTATATTTTTTGAATATTCGAGGGACGGTCTTGATGAACATTTATGAATTTCGTGCGATCGTGTGGGGGCGGTGTGATGTTCGCACGCGTAAAGGTTACGGCCAAAGAAATGGTCATATACAATTACAAGTCATAGAATAACGGATGCGATCATACCAACTCACATGCACCGGATCCCATCAGAACTCCGAAGTTAAGCGAGTTTGGGCGAGAGTAGTACTAGGATGGGTGACCTCCTGGGAAGTCCTCGTGTTGCATCCCCCCCACCTCTTTTTTAATTTTCATAGTCCTTGGTTGCGTATTGTTAGCGGCTTATTTATTAATTATATTTTTTGAATATTCGAGGGACGGTCTTGATGAACATTTATGAATTTCGTGCGATCGTGTGGGGGCGGTGTGATGTTCGCACGCGTAAAGGTTACGGCCAAAGAAATGGTCATATACAATTACAAGTCATAGAATAACGGATGCGATCATACCAACTCACATGCACCGGATCCCATCAGAACTCCGAAGTTAAGCGAGTTTGGGCGAGAGTAGTACTAGGATGGGTGACCTCCTGGGAAGTCCTCGTGTTGCATCCCCCCCGCCTCTTTTTTAATTTTCATAGTTCTTGGTTGCGTATTGTTAGCGGCTTATTTATTAATTATATTTTTTGAATATTCGAGGGACGGTCTTGATGAACATTTATGAATTTCGTGCGATCGTGTGGGGGCGGTGTGATGTTCGCACGCGTAAAGGTTACGGCCAAAGAAATGGTCATATACAATTACAAGTCATAGAATAACGGATGCGATCATACCAACTCACATGCACCGGATCCCATCAGAACTCCGAAGTTAAGCGAGTTTGGGCGAGAGTAGTACTAGGATGGGTGACCTCCTGGGAAGTCCTCGTGTTGCATCCCCCCCACCTCTTTTTTAATTTTCATAGTTCTTGGTTGCGTATTGTTAGCGGCTTATTTATTAATTATATTTTTTGAATATTCGAGGGACGGTCTTGATGAACATTTATGAATTTCGTGCGATCGTGTGGGGGCGGTGTGATGTTCGCACGCGTAAAGGTTACGGCCAAAGAAATGGTCATATACAATTACAAGTCATAGAATAACGGATGCGATCATACCAACTCACATGCACCGGATCCCATCAGAACTCCGAAGTTAAGCGAGTTTGGGCGAGAGTAGTACTAGGATGGGTGACCTCCTGGGAAGTCCTCGTGTTGCATCCCCCCCGCCTCTTTTTTAATTTTCATAGTTCTTGGTTGCGTATTGTTAGCGGCTTATTTATTAATTATATTTTTTGAATATTCGAGGGACGGTCTTGATGAACATTTATGAATTTCGTGCGATCGTGTGGGGGCGGTGTGATGTTCGCACGCGTAAAGGTTACGGCCAAAGAAATGGTCATATACAATTACAAGTCATAGAATAACGGATGCGATCATACCAACTCACATGCACCGGATCCCATCAGAACTCCGAAGTTAAGCGAGTTTGGGCGAGAGTAGTACTAGGATGGGTGACCTCCTGGGAAGTCCTCGTGTTGCATCCCCCCCACCTCTTTTTTAATTTTCATAGTCCTTGGTTGCGTATTGTTAGCGGCTTATTTATTAATTATATTTTTTGATTATTCGAGGGACGGTCTTGATGAACATTTATGAATTTCGTGCGATCGTGTGGGGGCGGTGTGATGTTCGCACGCGTAAAGGTTACGGCCAAAGAAATGGTCATATACAATTACAAGTCATAGAATAACGGATGCGATCATACCAACTCACATGCACCGGATCCCATCAGAACTCCGAAGTTAAGCGAGTTTGGGCGAGAGTAGTACTAGGATGGGTGACCTCCTGGGAAGTCCTCGTGTTGCATCCCCCCCGCCTCTTTTTTAATTTTCATAGTTCTTGGTTGCGTATTGTTAGCGGCTTATTTATTAATTATATTTTTTGAATATTCGAGGGACGGTCTTGATGAACATTTATGAATTTCGTGCGATCGTGTGGGGGCGGTGTGATGTTCGCACGCGTAAAGGTTACGGCCAAAGAAATGGTCATATACAATTACAAGTCATAGAATAACGGATGCGATCATACCAACTCACATGCACCGGATCCCATCAGAACTCCGAAGTTAAGCGAGTTTGGGCGAGAGTAGTACTAGGATGGGTGACCTCCTGGGAAGTCCTCGTGTTGCATCCCCCCCACCTCTTTTTTAATTTTCATAGTTCTTGGTTGCGTATTGTTAGCGGCTTATTTATTAATTATATTTTTTGAATATTCGAGGGACGGTCTTGATGAACATTTATGAATTTCGTGCGATCGTGTGGGGGCGGTGTGATGTTCGCACGCGTAAAGGTTACGGCCAAAGAAATGGTCATATACAATTACAAGTCATAGAATAACGGATGCGATCATACCAACTCACATGCACCGGATCCCATCAGAACTCCGAAGTTAAGCGAGTTTGGGCGAGAGTAGTACTAGGATGGGTGACCTCCTGGGAAGTCCTCGTGTTGCATCCCCCCCGCCTCTTTTTTAATTTTCATAGTTCTTGGTTGCGTATTGTTAGCGGCTTATTTATTAATTATATTTTTTGAATATTCGAGGGACGGTCTTGATGAACATTTATGAATTTCGTGCGATCGTGTGGGGGCGGTGTGATGTTCGCACGCGTAAAGGTTACGGCCAAAGAAATGGTCATATACAATTACAAGTCATAGAATAACGGATGCGATCATACCAACTCACATGCACCGGATCCCATCAGAACTCCGAAGTTAAGCGAGTTTGGGCGAGAGTAGTACTAGGATGGGTGACCTCCTGGGAAGTCCTCGTGTTGCATCCCCCCCACCTCTTTTTTAATTTTCATAGTCCTTGGTTGCGTATTGTTAGCGGCTTATTTATTAATTATATTTTTTGATTATTCGAGGGACGGTCTTGATGAACATTTATGAATTTCGTGCGATCGTGTGGGGGCGGTGTGATGTTCGCACGCGTAAAGGTTACGGCCAAAGAAATGGTCATATACAATTACAAGTCATAGAATAACGGATGCGATCATACCAACTCACATGCACCGGATCCCATCAGAACTCCGAAGTTAAGCGAGTTTGGGCGAGAGTAGTACTAGGATGGGTGACCTCCTGGGAAGTCCTCGTGTTGCATCCCCCCCGCCTCTTTTTTAATTTTCATAGTTCTTGGTTGCGTATTGTTAGCGGCTTATTTATTAATTATATTTTTTGAATATTCGAGGGACGGTCTTGATGAACATTTATGAATTTCGTGCGATCGTGTGGGGGCGGTGTGATGTTCGCACGCGTAAAGGTTACGGCCAAAGAAATGGTCATATACAATTACAAGTCATAGAATAACGGATGCGATCATACCAACTCACATGCACCGGATCCCATCAGAACTCCGAAGTTAAGCGAGTTTGGGCGAGAGTAGTACTAGGATGGGTGACCTCCTGGGAAGTCCTCGTGTTGCATCCCCCCCACCTCTTTTTTAATTTTCATAGTTCTTGGTTGCGTATTGTTAGCGGCTTATTTATTAATTATATTTTTTGAATATTCGAGGGACGGTCTTGATGAACATTTATGAATTTCGTGCGATCGTGTGGGGGCGGTGTGATGTTCGCACGCGTAAAGGTTACGGCCAAAGAAATGGTCATATACAATTACAAGTCATAGAATAACGGATGCGATCATACCAACTCACATGCACCGGATCCCATCAGAACTCCGAAGTTAAGCGAGTTTGGGCGAGAGTAGTACTAGGATGGGTGACCTCCTGGGAAGTCCTCGTGTTGCATCCCCCCCACCTCTTTTTTAATTTTCATAGTTCTTGGTTGCGTATTGTTAGCGGCTTATTTATTAATTATATTTTTTGAATATTCGAGGGACGGTCTTGATGAACATTTATGAATTTCGTGCGATCGTGTGGGGGCGGTGTGATGTTCGCACGCGTAAAGGTTACGGCCAAAGAAATGGTCATATACAATTACAAGTCATAGAATAACGGATGCGATCATACCAACTCACATGCACCGGATCCCATCAGAACTCCGAAGTTAAGCGAGTTTGGGCGAGAGTAGTACTAGGATGGGTGACCTCCTGGGAAGTCCTCGTGTTGCATCCCCCCCACCTCTTTTTTAATTTTCATAGTTCTTGGTTGCGTATTGTTAGCGGCTTATTTATTAATTATATTTTTTGAATATTCGAGGGACGGTCTTGATGAACATTTATGAATTTCGTGCGATCGTGTGGGGGCGGTGTGATGTTCGCACGCGTAAAGGTTACGGCCAAAGAAATGGTCATATACAATTACAAGTCATAGAATAACGGATGCGATCATACCAACTCACATGCACCGGATCCCATCAGAACTCCGAAGTTAAGCGAGTTTGGGCGAGAGTAGTACTAGGATGGGTGACCTCCTGGGAAGTCCTCGTGTTGCATCCCCCCCGCCTCTTTTTTAATTTTCATAGTTCTTGGTTGCGTATTGTTAGCGGCTTATTTATTAATTATATTTTTTGAATATTCGAGGGACGGTCTTGATGAACATTTATGAATTTCGTGCGATCGTGTGGGGGCGGTGTGATGCATCCCCCCCACCTCTTTTTTAATTTTCATAGTTCTTGGTTGCGTATTGTTAGCGGCTTATTTATTAATTATATTTTTTGAATATTCGAGGGACGGTCTTGATGAACATTTATGAATTTCGTGCGATCGTGTGGGGGCGGTGTGATGTTCGCACGCGTAAAGGTTACGGCCAAAGAAATGGTCATATACAATTACAAGTCATAGAATAACGGATGCGATCATACCAACTCACATGCACCGGATCCCATCAGAACTCCGAAGTTAAGCGAGTTTGGGCGAGAGTAGTACTAGGATGGGTGACCTCCTGGGAAGTCCTCGTGTTGCATCCCCCCCGCCTCTTTTTTAATTTTCATAGTTCTTGGTTGCGTATTGTTAGCGGCTTATTTATTAATTATATTTTTTGAATATTCGAGGGACGGTCTTGATGAACATTTATGAATTTCGTGCGATCGTGTGGGGGCGGTGTGATGTTCGCACGCGTAAAGGTTACGGCCAAAGAAATGGTCATATACAATTACAAGTCATAGAATAACGGATGCCATCATACCAACTCACATGCACCGGATCCCATCAGAACTCCGAAGTTAAGCGAGTTTGGGCGAGAGTAGTACTAGGATGGGTGACCTCCTGGGAAGTCCTCGTGTTGCATCCCCCCCACCTCTTTTTTAATTTTCATAGTTCTTGGTTGCGTATTGTTAGCGGCTTATTTATTAATTATATTTTTTGAATATTCGAGGGACGGTCTTGATGAACATTTATGAATTTCGTGCGATCGTGTGGGGGCGGTGTGATGTTCGCACGCGTAAAGGGTACGGCCAAAGAAATGGTCATATACAATTACAAGTCATAGAATAACGGATGCGATCATACCAACTCACATGCACCGGATCCCATCAGAACTCCGAAGTTAAGCGAGTTTGGGCGAGAGTAGTACTAGGATGGGTGACCTCCTGGGAAGTCCTCGTGTTGCATCCCCCCCGCCTCTTTTTTAATTTTCATAGTTCTTGGTTGCGTATTGTTAGCGGCTTATTTATTAATTATATTTTTTGAATATTCGAGGGACGGTCTTGATGAACATTTATGAATTTCGTGCGATCGTGTGGGGGCGGTGTGATGTTCGCACGCGTAAAGGTTACGGCCAAAGAAATGGTCATATACAATTACAAGTCATAGAATAACGGATGCGATCATACCAACTCACATGCACCGGATCCCATCAGAACTCCGAAGTTAAGCGAGTTTGGGCGAGAGTAGTACTAGGATGGGTGACCTCCTGGGAAGTCCTCGTGTTGCATCCCCCCCACCTCTTTTTTAATTTTCATAGTCCTTGGTTGCGTATTGTTAGCGGCTTATTTATTAATTATATTTTTTGATTATTCGAGGGACGGTCTTGATGAACATTTATGAATTTCGTGCGATCGTGTGGGGGCGGTGTGATGTTCGCACGCGTAAAGGTTACGGCCAAAGAAATGGTCATATACAATTACAAGTCATAGAATAACGGATGCGATCATACCAACTCACATGCACCGGATCCCATCAGAACTCCGAAGTTAAGCGAGTTTGGGCGAGAGTAGTACTAGGATGGGTGACCTCCTGGGAAGTCCTCGTGTTGCATCCCCCCCGCCTCTTTTTTAATTTTCATAGTTCTTGGTTGCGTATTGTTAGCGGCTTATTTATTAATTATATTTTTTGAATATTCGAGGGACGGTCTTGATGAACATTTATGAATTTCGTGCGATCGTGTGGGGGCGGTGTGATGTTCGCACGCGTAAAGGTTACGGCCAAAGAAATGGTCATATACAATTACAAGTCATAGAATAACGGATGCGATCATACCAACTCACATGCACCGGATCCCATCAGAACTCCGAAGTTAAGCGAGTTTGGGCGAGAGTAGTACTAGGATGGGTGACCTCCTGGGAAGTCCTCGTGTTGCATCCCCCCCACCTCTTTTTTAATTTTCATAGTTCTTGGTTGCGTATTGTTAGCGGCTTATTTATTAATTATATTTTTTGAATATTCGAGGGACGGTCTTGATGAACATTTATGAATTTCGTGCGATCGTGTGGGGGCGGTGTGATGTTCGCACGCGTAAAGGTTACGGCCAAAGAAATGGTCATATACAATTACAAGTCATAGAATAACGGATGCGATCATACCAACTCACATGCACCGGATCCCATCAGAACTCCGAAGTTAAGCGAGTTTGGGCGAGAGTAGTACTAGGATGGGTGACCTCCTGGGAAGTCCTCGTGTTGCATCCCCCCCACCTCTTTTTTAATTTTCATAGTTCTTGGTTGCGTATTGTTAGCGGCTTATTTATTAATTATATTTTTTGAATATTCGAGGGACGGTCTTGATGAACATTTATGAATTTCGTGCGATCGTGTGGGGGCGGTGTGATGTTCGCACGCGTAAAGGTTACGGCCAAAGAAATGGTCATATACAATTACAAGTCATAGAATAACGGATGCGATCATACCAACTCACATGCACCGGATCCCATCAGAACTCCGAAGTTAAGCGAGTTTGGGCGAGAGTAGTACTAGGATGGGTGACCTCTTGGGAAGTCCTCGTGTTGCATCCCCCCCACCTCTTTTTTAATTTTCATAGTTCTTGGTTGCGTATTGTTAGCGGCTTATTTATTAATTATATTTTTTGAATATTCGAGGGACGGTCTTGATGAACATTTATGAATTTCGTGCGATCGTGTGGGGGCGGTGTGATGTTCGCACGCGTAAAGGTTACGGCCAAAGAAATGGTCATATACAATTACAAGTCATAGAATAACGGATGCGATCATACCAACTCACATGCACCGGATCCCATCAGAACTCCGAAGTTAAGCGAGTTTGGGCGAGAGTAGTACTAGGATGGGTGACCTCCTGGGAAGTCCTCGTGTTGCATCCCCCCCACCTCTTTTTTAATTTTCATAGTTCTTGGTTGCGTATTGTTAGCGGCTTATTTATTAATTATATTTTTTGAATATTCGAGGGACGGTCTTGATGAACATTTATGAATTTCGTGCGATCGTGTGGGGGCGGTGTGATGTTCGCACGCGTAAAGGTTACGGCCAAAGAAATGGTCATATACAATTACAAGTCATAGAATAACGGATGCGATCATACCAACTCACATGCACCGGATCCCATCAGAACTCCGAAGTTAAGCGAGTTTGGGCGAGAGTAGTACTAGGATGGGTGACCTCCTGGGAAGTCCTCGTGTTGCATCCCCCCCACCTCTTTTTTAATTTTCATAGTTCTTGGTTGCGTATTGTTAGCGGCTTATTTATTAATTATATTTTTTGAATATTCGAGGGACGGTCTTGATGAACATTTATGAATTTCGTGCGATCGTGTGGGGGCGGTGTGATGTTCGCACGCGTAAAGGTTACGGCCAAAGAAATGGTCATATACAATTACAAGTCATAGAATAACGGATGCGATCATACCAACTCACATGCACCGGATCCCATCAGAACTCCGAAGTTAAGCGAGTTTGGGCGAGAGTAGTACTAGGATGGGTGACCTCCTGGGAAGTCCTCGTGTTGCATCCCCCCCACCTCTTTTTTAATTTTCATAGTCCTTGGTTGCGTATTGTTAGCGGCTTATTTATTAATTATATTTTTTGATTATTCGAGGGACGGTCTTGATGAACATTTATGAATTTCGTGCGATCGTGTGGGGGCGGTGTGATGTTCGCACGCGTAAAGGTTACGGCCAAAGAAATGGTCATATACAATTACAAGTCATAGAATAACGGATGCGATCATACCAACTCACATGCACCGGATCCCATCAGAACTCCGAAGTTAAGCGAGTTTGGGCGAGAGTAGTACTAGGATGGGTGACCTCCTGGGAAGTCCTCGTGTTGCATCCCCCCCGCCTCTTTTTTAATTTTCATAGTTCTTGGTTGCGTATTGTTAGCGGCTTATTTATTAATTATATTTTTTGAATATTCGAGGGACGGTCTTGATGAACATTTATGAATTTCGTGCGATCGTGTGGGGGCGGTGTGATGTTCGCACGCGTAAAGGTTACGGCCAAAGAAATGGTCATATACAATTACAAGTCATAGAATAACGGATGCGATCATACCAACTCACATGCACCGGATCCCATCAGAACTCCGAAGTTAAGCGAGTTTGGGCGAGAGTAGTACTAGGATGGGTGACCTCCTGGGAAGTCCTCGTGTTGCATCCCCCCCACCTCTTTTTTAATTTTCATAGTTCTTGGTTGCGTATTGTTAGCGGCTTATTTATTAATTATATTTTTTGAATATTCGAGGGACGGTCTTGATGAACATTTATGAATTTCGTGCGATCGTGTGGGGGCGGTGTGATGTTCGCACGCGTAAAGGTTACGGCCAAAGAAATGGTCATATACAATTACAAGTCATAGAATAACGGATGCGATCATACCAACTCACATGCACCGGATCCCATCAGAACTCCGAAGTTAAGCGAGTTTGGGCGAGAGTAGTACTAGGATGGGTGACCTCCTGGGAAGTCCTCGTGTTGCATCCCCCCCGCCTCTTTTTTAATTTTCATAGTTCTTGGTTGCGTATTGTTAGCGGCTTATTTATTAATTATATTTTTTGAATATTCGAGGGACGGTCTTGATGAACATTTATGAATTTCGTGCGATCGTGTGGGGGCGGTGTGATGTTCGCACGCGTAAAGGTTACGGCCAAAGAAATGGTCATATACAATTACAAGTCATAGAATAACGGATGCGATCATACCAACTCACATGCACCGGATCCCATCAGAACTCCGAAGTTAAGCGAGTTTGGGCGAGAGTAGTACTAGGATGGGTGACCTCCTGGGAAGTCCTCGTGTTGCATCCCCCCCACCTCTTTTTTAATTTTCATAGTCCTTGGTTGCGTATTGTTAGCGGCTTATTTATTAATTATATTTTTTGAATATTCGAGGGACGGTCTTGATGAACATTTATGAATTTCGTGCGATCGTGTGGGGGCGGTGTGATGTTCGCACGCGTAAAGGTTACGGCCAAAGAAATGGTCATATACAATTACAAGTCATAGAATAACGGATGCGATCATACCAACTCACATGCACCGGATCCCATCAGAACTCCGAAGTTAAGCGAGTTTGGGCGAGAGTAGTACTAGGATGGGTGACCTCCTGGGAAGTCCTCGTGTTGCATCCCCCCCGCCTCTTTTTTAATTTTCATAGTTCTTGGTTGCGTATTGTTAGCGGCTTATTTATTAATTATATTTTTTGAATATTCGAGGGACGGTCTTGATGAACATTTATGAATTTCGTGCGATCGTGTGGGGGCGGTGTGATGTTCGCACGCGTAAAGGTTACGGCCAAAGAAATGGTCATATACAATTACAAGTCATAGAATAACGGATGCGATCATACCAACTCACATGCACCGGATCCCATCAGAACTCCGAAGTTAAGCGAGTTTGGGCGAGAGTAGTACTAGGATGGGTGACCTCCTGGGAAGTCCTCGTGTTGCATCCCCCCCACCTCTTTTTTAATTTTCATAGTTCTTGGTTGCGTATTGTTAGCGGCTTATTTATTAATTATATTTTTTGAATATTCGAGGGACGGTCTTGATGAACATTTATGAATTTCGTGCGATCGTGTGGGGGCGGTGTGATGTTCGCACGCGTAAAGGTTACGGCCAAAGAAATGGTCATATACAATTACAAGTCATAGAATAACGGATGCGATCATACCAACTCACATGCACCGGATCCCATCAGAACTCCGAAGTTAAGCGAGTTTGGGCGAGAGTAGTACTAGGATGGGTGACCTCCTGGGAAGTCCTCGTGTTGCATCCCCCCCGCCTCTTTTTTAATTTTCATAGTTCTTGGTTGCGTATTGTTAGCGGCTTATTTATTAATTATATTTTTTGAATATTCGAGGGACGGTCTTGATGAACATTTATGAATTTCGTGCGATCGTGTGGGGGCGGTGTGATGTTCGCACGCGTAAAGGTTACGGCCAAAGAAATGGTCATATACAATTACAAGTCATAGAATAACGGATGCGATCATACCAACTCACATGCACCGGATCCCATCAGAACTCCGAAGTTAAGCGAGTTTGGGCGAGAGTAGTACTAGGATGGGTGACCTCCTGGGAAGTCCTCGTGTTGCATCCCCCCCACCTCTTTTTTAATTTTCATAGTCCTTGGTTGCGTATTGTTAGCGGCTTATTTATTAATTATATTTTTTGAATATTCGAGGGACGGTCTTGATGAACATTTATGAATTTCGTGCGATCGTGTGGGGGCGGTGTGATGTTCGCACGCGTAAAGGTTACGGCCAAAGAAATGGTCATATACAATTACAAGTCATAGAATAACGGATGCGATCATACCAACTCACATGCACCGGATCCCATCAGAACTCCGAAGTTAAGCGAGTTTGGGCGAGAGTAGTACTAGGATGGGTGACCTCCTGGGAAGTCCTCGTGTTGCATCCCCCCCGCCTCTTTTTTAATTTTCATAGTTCTTGGTTGCGTATTGTTAGCGGCTTATTTATTAATTATATTTTTTGAATATTCGAGGGACGGTCTTGATGAACATTTATGAATTTCGTGCGATCGTGTGGGGGCGGTGTGATGTTCGCACGCGTAAAGGTTACGGCCAAAGAAATGGTCATATACAATTACAAGTCATAGAATAACGGATGCGATCATACCAACTCACATGCACCGGATCCCATCAGAACTCCGAAGTTAAGCGAGTTTGGGCGAGAGTAGTACTAGGATGGGTGACCTCCTGGGAAGTCCTCGTGTTGCATCCCCCCCACCTCTTTTTTAATTTTCATAGTTCTTGGTTGCGTATTGTTAGCGGCTTATTTATTAATTATATTTTTTGAATATTCGAGGGACGGTCTTGATGAACATTTATGAATTTCGTGCGATCGTGTGGGGGCGGTGTGATGTTCGCACGCGTAAAGGTTACGGCCAAAGAAATGGTCATATACAATTACAAGTCATAGAATAACGGATGCGATCATACCAACTCACATGCACCGGATCCCATCAGAACTCCGAAGTTAAGCGAGTTTGGGCGAGAGTAGTACTAGGATGGGTGACCTCCTGGGAAGTCCTCGTGTTGCATCCCCCCCGCCTCTTTTTTAATTTTCATAGTTCTTGGTTGCGTATTGTTAGCGGCTTATTTATTAATTATATTTTTTGAATATTCGAGGGACGGTCTTGATGAACATTTATGAATTTCGTGCGATCGTGTGGGGGCGGTGTGATGTTCGCACGCGTAAAGGTTACGGCCAAAGAAATGGTCATATACAATTACAAGTCATAGAATAACGGATGCGATCATACCAACTCACATGCACCGGATCCCATCAGAACTCCGAAGTTAAGCGAGTTTGGGCGAGAGTAGTACTAGGATGGGTGACCTCCTGGGAAGTCCTCGTGTTGCATCCCCCCCACCTCTTTTTTAATTTTCATAGTCCTTGGTTGCGTATTGTTAGCGGCTTATTTATTAATTATATTTTTTGATTATTCGAGGGACGGTCTTGATGAACATTTATGAATTTCGTGCGATCGTGTGGGGGCGGTGTGATGTTCGCACGCGTAAAGGTTACGGCCAAAGAAATGGTCATATACAATTACAAGTCATAGAATAACGGATGCGATCATACCAACTCACATGCACCGGATCCCATCAGAACTCCGAAGTTAAGCGAGTTTGGGCGAGAGTAGTACTAGGATGGGTGACCTCCTGGGAAGTCCTCGTGTTGCATCCCCCCCGCCTCTTTTTTAATTTTCATAGTTCTTGGTTGCGTATTGTTAGCGGCTTATTTATTAATTATATTTTTTGAATATTCGAGGGACGGTCTTGATGAACATTTATGAATTTCGTGCGATCGTGTGGGGGCGGTGTGATGTTCGCACGCGTAAAGGTTACGGCCAAAGAAATGGTCATATACAATTACAAGTCATAGAATAACGGATGCGATCATACCAACTCACATGCACCGGATCCCATCAGAACTCCGAAGTTAAGCGAGTTTGGGCGAGAGTAGTACTAGGATGGGTGACCTCCTGGGAACTCCTCGTGTTGCATCCCCCCCACCTCTTTTTTAATTTTCATAGTTCTTGGTTGCGTATTGTTAGCGGCTTATTTATTAATTATATTTTTTGAATATTCGAGGGACGGTCTTGATGAACATTTATGAATTTCGTGCGATCGTGTGGGGGCGGTGTGATGTTCGCACGCGTAAAGGTTACGGCCAAAGAAATGGTCATATACAATTACAAGTCATAGAATAACGGATGCGATCATACCAACTCACATGCACCGGATCCCATCAGAACTCCGAAGTTAAGCGAGTTTGGGCGAGAGTAGTACTAGGATGGGTGACCTCCTGGGAAGTCCTCGTGTTGCATCCCCCCCACCTCTTTTTTAATTTTCATAGTTCTTGGTTGCGTATTGTTAGCGGCTTATTTATTAATTATATTTTTTGAATATTCGAGGGACGGTCTTGATGAACATTTATGAATTTCGTGCGATCGTGTGGGGGCGGTGTGATGTTCGCACGCGTAAAGGTTACGGCCAAAGAAATGGTCATATACAATTACAAGTCATAGAATAACGGATGCGATCATACCAACTCACATGCACCGGATCCCATCAGAACTCCGAAGTTAAGCGAGTTTGGGCGAGAGTAGTACTAGGATGGGTGACCTCCTGGGAAGTCCTCGTGTTGCATCCCCCCCACCTCTTTTTTAATTTTCATAGTTCTTGGTTGCGTATTGTTAGCGGCTTATTTATTAATTATATTTTTTGAATATTCGAGGGACGGTCTTGATGAACATTTATGAATTTCGTGCGATCGTGTGGGGGCGGTGTGATGTTCGCACGCGTAAAGGTTACGGCCAAAGAAATGGTCATATACAATTACAAGTCATAGAATAACGGATGCGATCATACCAACTCACATGCACCGGATCCCATCAGAACTCCGAAGTTAAGCGAGTTTGGGCGAGAGTAGTACTAGGATGGGTGACCTCCTGGGAAGTCCTCGTGTTGCATCCCCCCCACCTCTTTTTTAATTTTCATAGTTCTTGGTTGCGTATTGTTAGCGGCTTATTTATTAATTATATTTTTTGAATATTCGAGGGACGGTCTTGATGAACATTTATGAATTTCGTGCGATCGTGTGGGGGCGGTGTGATGTTCGCACGCGTAAAGGTTACGGCCAAAGAAATGGTCATATACAATTACAAGTCATAGAATAACGGATGCGATCATACCAACTCACATGCACCGGATCCCATCAGAACTCCGAAGTTAAGCGAGTTTGGGCGAGAGTAGTACTAGGATGGGTGACCTCCTGGGAAGTCCTCGTGTTGCATCCCCCCCACCTCTTTTTTAATTTTCATAGTTCTTGGTTGCGTATTGTTAGCGGCTTATTTATTAATTATATTTTTTGAATATTCGAGGGACGGTCTTGATGAACATTTATGAATTTCGTGCGATCGTGTGGGGGCGGTGTGATGTTCGCACGCGTAAAGGTTACGGCCAAAGAAATGGTCATATACAATTACAAGTCATAGAATAACGGATGCGATCATACCAACTCACATGCACCGGATCCCATCAGAACTCCGAAGTTAAGCGAGTTTGGGCGAGAGTAGTACTAGGATGGGTGACCTCCTGGGAAGTCCTCGTGTTGCATCCCCCCCGCCTCTTTTTTAATTTTCATAGTTCTTGGTTGCGTATTGTTAGCGGCTTATTTATTAATTATATTTTTTGAATATTCGAGGGACGGTCTTGATGAACATTTATGAATTTCGTGCGATCGTGTGGGGGCGGTGTGATGTTCGCACGCGTAAAGGTTACGGCCAAAGAAATGGTCATATACAATTACAAGTCATAGAATAACGGATGCGATCATACCAACTCACATGCACCGGATCCCATCAGAACTCCGAAGTTAAGCGAGTTTGGGCGAGAGTAGTACTAGGATGGGTGACCTCCTGGGAAGTCCTCGTGTTGCATCCCCCCCACCTCTTTTTTAATTTTCATAGTCCTTGGTTGCGTATTGTTAGCGGCTTATTTATTAATTATATTTTTTGAATATTCGAGGGACGGTCTTGATGAACATTTATGAATTTCGTGCGATCGTGTGGGGGCGGTGTGATGTTCGCACGCGTAAAGGTTACGGCCAAAGAAATGGTCATATACAATTACAAGTCATAGAATAACGGATGCGATCATACCAACTCACATGCACCGGATCCCATCAGAACTCCGAAGTTAAGCGAGTTTGGGCGAGAGTAGTACTAGGATGGGTGACCTCCTGGGAAGTCCTCGTGTTGCATCCCCCCCGCCTCTTTTTTAATTTTCATAGTTCTTGGTTGCGTATTGTTAGCGGCTTATTTATTAATTATATTTTTTGAATATTCGAGGGACGGTCTTGATGAACATTTATGAATTTCGTGCGATCGTGTGGGGGCGGTGTGATGTTCGCACGCGTAAAGGTTACGGCCAAAGAAATGGTCATATACAATTACAAGTCATAGAATAACGGATGCGATCATACCAACTCACATGCACCGGATCCCATCAGAACTCCGAAGTTAAGCGAGTTTGGGCGAGAGTAGTACTAGGATGGGTGACCTCCTGGGAAGTCCTCGTGTTGCATCCCCCCCACCTCTTTTTTAATTTTCATAGTTCTTGGTTGCGTATTGTTAGCGGCTTATTTATTAATTATATTTTTTGAATATTCGAGGGACGGTCTTGATGAACATTTATGAATTTCGTGCGATCGTGTGGGGGCGGTGTGATGTTCGCACGCGTAAAGGTTACGGCCAAAGAAATGGTCATATACAATTACAAGTCATAGAATAACGGATGCGATCATACCAACTCACATGCACCGGATCCCATCAGAACTCCGAAGTTAAGCGAGTTTGGGCGAGAGTAGTACTAGGATGGGTGACCTCCTGGGAAGTCCTCGTGTTGCATCCCCCCCGCCTCTTTTTTAATTTTCATAGTTCTTGGTTGCGTATTGTTAGCGGCTTATTTATTAATTATATTTTTTGAATATTCGAGGGACGGTCTTGATGAACATTTATGAATTTCGTGCGATCGTGTGGGGGCGGTGTGATGTTCGCACGCGTAAAGGTTACGGCCAAAGAAATGGTCATATACAATTACAAGTCATAGAATAACGGATGCGATCATACCAACTCACATGCACCGGATCCCATCAGAACTCCGAAGTTAAGCGAGTTTGGGCGAGAGTAGTACTAGGATGGGTGACCTCCTGGGAAGTCCTCGTGTTGCATCCCCCCCACCTCTTTTTTAATTTTCATAGTCCTTGGTTGCGTATTGTTAGCGGCTTATTTATTAATTATATTTTTTGATTATTCGAGGGACGGTCTTGATGAACATTTATGAATTTCGTGCGATCGTGTGGGGGCGGTGTGATGTTCGCACGCGTAAAGGTTACGGCCAAAGAAATGGTCATATACAATTACAAGTCATAGAATAACGGATGCGATCATACCAACTCACATGCACCGGATCCCATCAGAACTCCGAAGTTAAGCGAGTTTGGGCGAGAGTAGTACTAGGATGGGTGACCTCCTGGGAAGTCCTCGTGTTGCATCCCCCCCGCCTCTTTTTTAATTTTCATAGTTCTTGGTTGCGTATTGTTAGCGGCTTATTTATTAATTATATTTTTTGAATATTCGAGGGACGGTCTTGATGAACATTTATGAATTTCGTGCGATCGTGTGGGGGCGGTGTGATGTTCGCACGCGTAAAGGTTACGGCCAAAGAAATGGTCATATACAATTACAAGTCATAGAATAACGGATGCGATCATACCAACTCACATGCACCGGATCCCATCAGAACTCCGAAGTTAAGCGAGTTTGGGCGAGAGTAGTACTAGGATGGGTGACCTCCTGGGAAGTCCTCGTGTTGCATCCCCCCCACCTCTTTTTTAATTTTCATAGTTCTTGGTTGCGTATTGTTAGCGGCTTATTTATTAATTATATTTTTTGAATATTCGAGGGACGGTCTTGATGAACATTTATGAATTTCGTGCGATCGTGTGGGGGCGGTGTGATGTTCGCACGCGTAAAGGTTACGGCCAAAGAAATGGTCATATACAATTACAAGTCATAGAATAACGGATGCGATCATACCAACTCACATGCACCGGATCCCATCAGAACTCCGAAGTTAAGCGAGTTTGGGCGAGAGTAGTACTAGGATGGGTGACCTCCTGGGAAGTCCTCGTGTTGCATCCCCCCCGCCTCTTTTTTAATTTTCATAGTTCTTGGTTGCGTATTGTTAGCGGCTTATTTATTAATTATATTTTTTGAATATTCGAGGGACGGTCTTGATGAACATTTATGAATTTCGTGCGATCGTGTGGGGGCGGTGTGATGTTCGCACGCGTAAAGGTTACGGCCAAAGAAATGGTCATATACAATTACAAGTCATAGAATAACGGATGCGATCATACCAACTCACATGCACCGGATCCCATCAGAACTCCGAAGTTAAGCGAGTTTGGGCGAGAGTAGTACTAGGATGGGTGACCTCCTGGGAAGTCCTCGTGTTGCATCCCCCCCGCCTCTTTTTTAATTTTCATAGTTCTTGGTTGCGTATTGTTAGCGGCTTATTTATTAATTATATTTTTTGAATATTCGAGGGACGGTCTTGATGAACATTTATGAATTTCGTGCGATCGTGTGGGGGCGGTGTGATGTTCGCACGCGTAAAGGTTACGGCCAAAGAAATGGTCATATACAATTACAAGTCATAGAATAACGGATGCGATCATACCAACTCACATGCACCGGATCCCATCAGAACTCCGAAGTTAAGCGAGTTTGGGCGAGAGTAGTACTAGGATGGGTGACCTCCTGGGAAGTCCTCGTGTTGCATCCCCCCCACCTCTTTTTTAATTTTCATAGTCCTTGGTTGCGTATTGTTAGCGGCTTATTTATTAATTATATTTTTTGAATATTCGAGGGACGGTCTTGATGAACATTTATGAATTTCGTGCGATCGTGTGGGGGCGGTGTGATGTTCGCACGCGTAAAGGTTACGGCCAAAGAAATGGTCATATACAATTACAAGTCATAGAATAACGGATGCGATCATACCAACTCACATGCACCGGATCCCATCAGAACTCCGAAGTTAAGCGAGTTTGGGCGAGAGTAGTACTAGGATGGGTGACCTCCTGGGAAGTCCTCGTGTTGCATCCCCCCCGCCTCTTTTTTAATTTTCATAGTTCTTGGTTGCGTATTGTTAGCGGCTTATTTATTAATTATATTTTTTGAATATTCGAGGGACGGTCTTGATGAACATTTATGAATTTCGTGCGATCGTGTGGGGGCGGTGTGATGTTCGCACGCGTAAAGGTTACGGCCAAAGAAATGGTCATATACAATTACAAGTCATAGAATAACGGATGCGATCATACCAACTCACATGCACCGGATCCCATCAGAACTCCGAAGTTAAGCGAGTTTGGGCGAGAGTAGTACTAGGATGGGTGACCTCCTGGGAAGTCCTCGTGTTGCATCCCCCCCACCTCTTTTTTAATTTTCATAGTTCTTGGTTGCGTATTGTTAGCGGCTTATTTATTAATTATATTTTTTGAATATTCGAGGGACGGTCTTGATGAACATTTATGAATTTCGTGCGATCGTGTGGGGGCGGTGTGATGTTCGCACGCGTAAAGGTTACGGCCAAAGAAATGGTCATATACAATTACAAGTCATAGAATAACGGATGCGATCATACCAACTCACATGCACCGGATCCCATCAGAACTCCGAAGTTAAGCGAGTTTGGGCGAGAGTAGTACTAGGATGGGTGACCTCCTGGGAAGTCCTCGTGTTGCATCCCCCCCGCCTCTTTTTTAATTTTCATAGTTCTTGGTTGCGTATTGTTAGCGGCTTATTTATTAATTATATTTTTTGAATATTCGAGGGACGGTCTTGATGAACATTTATGAATTTCGTGCGATCGTGTGGGGGCGGTGTGATGTTCGCACGCGTAAAGGTTACGGCCAAAGAAATGGTCATATACAATTACAAGTCATAGAATAACGGATGCGATCATACCAACTCACATGCACCGGATCCCATCAGAACTCCGAAGTTAAGCGAGTTTGGGCGAGAGTAGTACTAGGATGGGTGACCTCCTGGGAAGTCCTCGTGTTGCATCCCCCCCACCTCTTTTTTAATTTTCATAGTCCTTGGTTGCGTATTGTTAGCGGCTTATTTATTAATTATATTTTTTGATTATTCGAGGGACGGTCTTGATGAACATTTATGAATTTCGTGCGATCGTGTGGGGGCGGTGTGATGTTCGCACGCGTAAAGGTTACGGCCAAAGAAATGGTCATATACAATTACAAGTCATAGAATAACGGATGCGATCATACCAACTCACATGCACCGGATCCCATCAGAACTCCGAAGTTAAGCGAGTTTGGGCGAGAGTAGTACTAGGATGGGTGACCTCCTGGGAAGTCCTCGTGTTGCATCCCCCCCGCCTCTTTTTTAATTTTCATAGTTCTTGGTTGCGTATTGTTAGCGGCTTATTTATTAATTATATTTTTTGAATATTCGAGGGACGGTCTTGATGAACATTTATGAATTTCGTGCGATCGTGTGGGGGCGGTGTGATGTTCGCACGCGTAAAGGTTACGGCCAAAGAAATGGTCATATACAATTACAAGTCATAGAATAACGGATGCGATCATACCAACTCACATGCACCGGATCCCATCAGAACTCCGAAGTTAAGCGAGTTTGGGCGAGAGTAGTACTAGGATGGGTGACCTCCTGGGAAGTCCTCGTGTTGCATCCCCCCCACCTCTTTTTTAATTTTCATAGTTCTTGGTTGCGTATTGTTAGCGGCTTATTTATTAATTATATTTTTTGAATATTCGAGGGACGGTCTTGATGAACATTTATGAATTTCGTGCGATCGTGTGGGGGCGGTGTGATGTTCGCACGCGTAAAGGTTACGGCCAAAGAAATGGTCATATACAATTACAAGTCATAGAATAACGGATGCGATCATACCAACTCACATGCACCGGATCCCATCAGAACTCCGAAGTTAAGCGAGTTTGGGCGAGAGTAGTACTAGGATGGGTGACCTCCTGGGAAGTCCTCGTGTTGCATCCCCCCCGCCTCTTTTTTAATTTTCATAGTTCTTGGTTGCGTATTGTTAGCGGCTTATTTATTAATTATATTTTTTGAATATTCGAGGGACGGTCTTGATGAACATTTATGAATTTCGTGCGATCGTGTGGGGGCGGTGTGATGTTCGCACGCGTAAAGGTTACGGCCAAAGAAATGGTCATATACAATTACAAGTCATAGAATAACGGATGCGATCATACCAACTCACATGCACCGGATCCCATCAGAACTCCGAAGTTAAGCGAGTTTGGGCGAGAGTAGTACTAGGATGGGTGACCTCCTGGGAAGTCCTCGTGTTGCATCCCCCCCACCTCTTTTTTAATTTTCATAGTCCTTGGTTGCGTATTGTTAGCGGCTTATTTATTAATTATATTTTTTGATTATTCGAGGGACGGTCTTGATGAACATTTATGAATTTCGTGCGATCGTGTGGGGGCGGTGTGATGTTCGCACGCGTAAAGGTTACGGCCAAAGAAATGGTCATATACAATTACAAGTCATAGAATAACGGATGCGATCATACCAACTCACATGCACCGGATCCCATCAGAACTCCGAAGTTAAGCGAGTTTGGGCGAGAGTAGTACTAGGATGGGTGACCTCCTGGGAAGTCCTCGTGTTGCATCCCCCCCGCCTCTTTTTTAATTTTCATAGTTCTTGGTTGCGTATTGTTAGCGGCTTATTTATTAATTATATTTTTTGAATATTCGAGGGACGGTCTTGATGAACATTTATGAATTTCGTGCGATCGTGTGGGGGCGGTGTGATGTTCGCACGCGTAAAGGTTACGGCCAAAGAAATGGTCATATACAATTACAAGTCATAGAATAACGGATGCGATCATACCAACTCACATGCACCGGATCCCATCAGAACTCCGAAGTTAAGCGAGTTTGGGCGAGAGTAGTACTAGGATGGGTGACCTCCTGGGAAGTCCTCGTGTTGCATCCCCCCCACCTCTTTTTTAATTTTCATAGTTCTTGGTTGCGTATTGTTAGCGGCTTATTTATTAATTATATTTTTTGAATATTCGAGGGACGGTCTTGATGAACATTTATGAATTTCGTGCGATCGTGTGGGGGCGGTGTGATGTTCGCACGCGTAAAGGTTACGGCCAAAGAAATGGTCATATACAATTACAAGTCATAGAATAACGGATGCGATCATACCAACTCACATGCACCGGATCCCATCAGAACTCCGAAGTTAAGCGAGTTTGGGCGAGAGTAGTACTAGGATGGGTGACCTCCTGGGAAGTCCTCGTGTTGCATCCCCCCCACCTCTTTTTTAATTTTCATAGTTCTTGGTTGCGTATTGTTAGCGGCTTATTTATTAATTATATTTTTTGAATATTCGAGGGACGGTCTTGATGAACATTTATGAATTTCGTGCGATCGTGTGGGGGCGGTGTGATGTTCGCACGCGTAAAGGTTACGGCCAAAGAAATGGTCATATACAATTACAAGTCATAGAATAACGGATGCGATCATACCAACTCACATGCACCGGATCCCATCAGAACTCCGAAGTTAAGCGAGTTTGGGCGAGAGTAGTACTAGGATGGGTGACCTCCTGGGAAGTCCTCGTGTTGCATCCCCCCCACCTCTTTTTTAATTTTCATAGTTCTTGGTTGCGTATTGTTAGCGGCTTATTTATTAATTATATTTTTTGAATATTCGAGGGACGGTCTTGATGAACATTTATGAATTTCGTGCGATCGTGTGGGGGCGGTGTGATGTTCGCACGCGTAAAGGTTACGGCCAAAGAAATGGTCATATACAATTACAAGTCATAGAATAACGGATGCGATCATACCAACTCACATGCACCGGATCCCATCAGAACTCCGAAGTTAAGCGAGTTTGGGCGAGAGTAGTACTAGGATGGGTGACCTCCTGGGAAGTCCTCGTGTTGCATCCCCCCCGCCTCTTTTTTAATTTTCATAGTTCTTGGTTGCGTATTGTTAGCGGCTTATTTATTAATTATATTTTTTGAATATTCGAGGGACGGTCTTGATGAACATTTATGAATTTCGTGCGATCGTGTGGGGGCGGTGTGATGTTCGCACGCGTAAAGGTTACGGCCAAAGAAATGGTCATATACAATTACAAGTCATAGAATAACGGATGCGATCATACCAACTCACATGCACCGGATCCCATCAGAACTCCGAAGTTAAGCGAGTTTGGGCGAGAGTAGTACTAGGATGGGTGACCTCCTGGGAAGTCCTCGTGTTGCATCCCCCCCACCTCTTTTTTAATTTTCATAGTTCTTGGTTGCGTATTGTTAGCGGCTTATTTATTAATTATATTTTTTGAATATTCGAGGGACGGTCTTGATGAACATTTATGAATTTCGTGCGATCGTGTGGGGGCGGTGTGATGTTCGCACGCGTAAAGGTTACGGCCAAAGAAATGGTCATATACAATTACAAGTCATAGAATAACGGATGCGATCATACCAACTCACATGCACCGGATCCCATCAGAACTCCGAAGTTAAGCGAGTTTGGGCGAGAGTAGTACTAGGATGGGTGACCTCCTGGGAAGTCCTCGTGTTGCATCCCCCCCGCCTCTTTTTTAATTTTCATAGTTCTTGGTTGCGTATTGTTAGCGGCTTATTTATTAATTATATTTTTTGAATATTCGAGGGACGGTCTTGATGAACATTTATGAATTTCGTGCGATCGTGTGGGGGCGGTGTGATGTTCGCACGCGTAAAGGTTACGGCCAAAGAAATGGTCATATACAATTACAAGTCATAGAATAACGGATGCGATCATACCAACTCACATGCACCGGATCCCATCAGAACTCCGAAGTTAAGCGAGTTTGGGCGAGAGTAGTACTAGGATGGGTGACCTCCTGGGAAGTCCTCGTGTTGCATCCCCCCCACCTCTTTTTTAATTTTCATAGTTCTTGGTTGCGTATTGTTAGCGGCTTATTTATTAATTATATTTTTTGAATATTCGAGGGACGGTCTTGATGAACATTTATGAATTTCGTGCGATCGTGTGGGGGCGGTGTGATGTTCGCACGCGTAAAGGTTACGGCCAAAGAAATGGTCATATACAATTACAAGTCATAGAATAACGGATGCGATCATACCAACTCACATGCACCGGATCCCATCAGAACTCCGAAGTTAAGCGAGTTTGGGCGAGAGTAGTACTAGGATGGGTGACCTCCTGGGAAGTCCTCGTGTTGCATCCCCCCCACCTCTTTTTTAATTTTCATAGTTCTTGGTTGCGTATTGTTAGCGGCTTATTTATTAATTATATTTTTTGAATATTCGAGGGACGGTCTTGATGAACATTTATGAATTTCGTGCGATCGTGTGGGGGCGGTGTGATGTTCGCACGCGTAAAGGTTACGGCCAAAGAAATGGTCATATACAATTACAAGTCATAGAATAACGGATGCGATCATACCAACTCACATGCACCGGATCCCATCAGAACTCCGAAGTTAAGCGAGTTTGGGCGAGAGTAGTACTAGGATGGGTGACCTCCTGGGAAGTCCTCGTGTTGCATCCCCCCCGCCTCTTTTTTAATTTTCATAGTTCTTGGTTGCGTATTGTTAGCGGCTTATTTATTAATTATATTTTTTGAATATTCGAGGGACGGTCTTGATGAACATTTATGAATTTCGTGCGATCGTGTGGGGGCGGTGTGATGTTCGCACGCGTAAAGGTTACGGCCAAAGAAATGGTCATATACAATTACAAGTCATAGAATAACGGATGCGATCATACCAACTCACATGCACCGGATCCCATCAGAACTCCGAAGTTAAGCGAGTTTGGGCGAGAGTAGTACTAGGATGGGTGACCTCCTGGGAAGTCCTCGTGTTGCATCCCCCCCGCCTCTTTTTTAATTTTCATAGTTCTTGGTTGCGTATTGTTAGCGGCTTATTTATTAATTATATTTTTTGAATATTCGAGGGACGGTCTTGATGAACATTTATGAATTTCGTGCGATCGTGTGGGGGCGGTGTGATGTTCGCACGCGTAAAGGTTACGGCCAAAGAAATGGTCATATACAATTACAAGTCATAGAATAACGGATGCGATCATACCAACTCACATGCACCGGATCCCATCAGAACTCCGAAGTTAAGCGAGTTTGGGCGAGAGTAGTACTAGGATGGGTGACCTCCTGGGAAGTCCTCGTGTTGCATCCCCCCCACCTCTTTTTTAATTTTCATAGTCCTTGGTTGCGTATTGTTAGCGGCTTATTTATTAATTATATTTTTTGAATATTCGAGGGACGGTCTTGATGAACATTTATGAATTTCGTGCGATCGTGTGGGGGCGGTGTGATGTTCGCACGCGTAAAGGTTACGGCCAAAGAAATGGTCATATACAATTACAAGTCATAGAATAACGGATGCGATCATACCAACTCACATGCACCGGATCCCATCAGAACTCCGAAGTTAAGCGAGTTTGGGCGAGAGTAGTACTAGGATGGGTGACCTCCTGGGAAGTCCTCGTGTTGCATCCCCCCCGCCTCTTTTTTAATTTTCATAGTTCTTGGTTGCGTATTGTTAGCGGCTTATTTATTAATTATATTTTTTGAATATTCGAGGGACGGTCTTGATGAACATTTATGAATTTCGTGCGATCGTGTGGGGGCGGTGTGATGTTCGCACGCGTAAAGGTTACGGCCAAAGAAATGGTCATATACAATTACAAGTCATAGAATAACGGATGCGATCATACCAACTCACATGCACCGGATCCCATCAGAACTCCGAAGTTAAGCGAGTTTGGGCGAGAGTAGTACTAGGATGGGTGACCTCCTGGGAAGTCCTCGTGTTGCATCCCCCCCACCTCTTTTTTAATTTTCATAGTTCTTGGTTGCGTATTGTTAGCGGCTTATTTATTAATTATATTTTTTGAATATTCGAGGGACGGTCTTGATGAACATTTATGAATTTCGTGCGATCGTGTGGGGGCGGTGTGATGTTCGCACGCGTAAAGGTTACGGCCAAAGAAATGGTCATATACAATTACAAGTCATAGAATAACGGATGCGATCATACCAACTCACATGCACCGGATCCCATCAGAACTCCGAAGTTAAGCGAGTTTGGGCGAGAGTAGTACTAGGATGGGTGACCTCCTGGGAAGTCCTCGTGTTGCATCCCCCCCACCTCTTTTTTAATTTTCATAGTTCTTGGTTGCGTATTGTTAGCGGCTTATTTATTAATTATATTTTTTGAATATTCGAGGGACGGTCTTGATGAACATTTATGAATTTCGTGCGATCGTGTGGGGGCGGTGTGATGTTCGCACGCGTAAAGGTTACGGCCAAAGAAATGGTCATATACAATTACAAGTCATAGAATAACGGATGCGATCATACCAACTCACATGCACCGGATCCCATCAGAACTCCGAAGTTAAGCGAGTTTGGGCGAGAGTAGTACTAGGATGGGTGACCTCCTGGGAAGTCCTCGTGTTGCATCCCCCCCGCCTCTTTTTTAATTTTCATAGTTCTTGGTTGCGTATTGTTAGCGGCTTATTTATTAATTATATTTTTTGAATATTCGAGGGACGGTCTTGATGAACATTTATGAATTTCGTGCGATCGTGTGGGGGCGGTGTGATGTTCGCACGCGTAAAGGTTACGGCCAAAGAAATGGTCATATACAATTACAAGTCATAGAATAACGGATGCGATCATACCAACTCACATGCACCGGATCCCATCAGAACTCCGAAGTTAAGCGAGTTTGGGCGAGAGTAGTACTAGGATGGGTGACCTCCTGGGAAGTCCTCGTGTTGCATCCCCCCCGCCTCTTTTTTAATTTTCATAGTTCTTGGTTGCGTATTGTTAGCGGCTTATTTATTAATTATATTTTTTGAATATTCGAGGGACGGTCTTGATGAACATTTATGAATTTCGTACGATCGTGTGGGGGCGGTGTGATGTTCGCACGCGTAAAGGTTACGGCCAAAGAAATGGTCATATACAATTACAAGTCATAGAATAACGGATGCGATCATACCAACTCACATGCACCGGATCCCATCAGAACTCCGAAGTTAAGCGAGTTTGGGCGAGAGTAGTACTAGGATGGGTGACCTCCTGGGAAGTCCTCGTGTTGCATCCCCCCCACCTCTTTTTTAATTTTCATAGTCCTTGGTTGCGTATTGTTAGCGGCTTATTTATTAATTATATTTTTTGAATATTCGAGGGACGGTCTTGATGAACATTTATGAATTTCGTGCGATCGTGTGGGGGCGGTGTGATGTTCGCACGCGTAAAGGTTACGGCCAAAGAAATGGTCATATACAATTACAAGTCATAGAATAACGGATGCGATCATACCAACTCACATGCACCGGATCCCATCAGAACTCCGAAGTTAAGCGAGTTTGGGCGAGAGTAGTACTAGGATGGGTGACCTCCTGGGAAGTCCTCGTGTTGCATCCCCCCCGCCTCTTTTTTAATTTTCATAGTTCTTGGTTGCGTATTGTTAGCGGCTTATTTATTAATTATATTTTTTGAATATTCGAGGGACGGTCTTGATGAACATTTATGAATTTCGTGCGATCGTGTGGGGGCGGTGTGATGTTCGCACGCGTAAAGGTTACGGCCAAAGAAATGGTCATATACAATTACAAGTCATAGAATAACGGATGCGATCATACCAACTCACATGCACCGGATCCCATCAGAACTCCGAAGTTAAGCGAGTTTGGGCGAGAGTAGTACTAGGATGGGTGACCTCCTGGGAAGTCCTCGTGTTGCATCCCCCCCACCTCTTTTTTAATTTTCATAGTTCTTGGTTGCGTATTGTTAGCGGCTTATTTATTAATTATATTTTTTGAATATTCGAGGGACGGTCTTGATGAACATTTATGAATTTCGTGCGATCGTGTGGGGGCGGTGTGATGTTCGCACGCGTAAAGGTTACGGCCAAAGAAATGGTCATATACAATTACAAGTCATAGAATAACGGATGCGATCATACCAACTCACATGCACCGGATCCCATCAGAACTCCGAAGTTAAGCGAGTTTGGGCGAGAGTAGTACTAGGATGGGTGACCTCCTGGGAAGTCCTCGTGTTGCATCCCCCCCGCCTCTTTTTTAATTTTCATAGTTCTTGGTTGCGTATTGTTAGCGGCTTATTTATTAATTATATTTTTTGAATATTCGAGGGACGGTCTTGATGAACATTTATGAATTTCGTGCGATCGTGTGGGGGCGGTGTGATGTTCGCACGCGTAAAGGTTACGGCCAAAGAAATGGTCATATACAATTACAAGTCATAGAATAACGGATGCGATCATACCAACTCACATGCACCGGATCCCATCAGAACTCCGAAGTTAAGCGAGTTTGGGCGAGAGTAGTACTAGGATGGGTGACCTCCTGGGAAGTCCTCGTGTTGCATCCCCCCCACCTCTTTTTTAATTTTCATAGTTCTTGGTTGCGTATTGTTAGCGGCTTATTTATTAATTATATTTTTTGAATATTCGAGGGACGGTCTTGATGAACATTTATGAATTTCGTGCGATCGTGTGGGGGCGGTGTGATGTTCGCACGCGTAAAGGTTACGGCCAAAGACATGGTCATATACAATTACAAGTCATAGAATAACGGATGCGATCATACCAACTCACATGCACCGGATCCCATCAGAACTCCGTAGTTAAGCGAGTTTGGGCGAGAGTAGTACTAGGATGGGTGACCTCCTGGGAAGTCCTCGTGTTGCATCCCCCCCGCCTCTTTTTTAATTTTCATAGTTCTTGGTTGCGTATTGTTAGCGGCTTATTTATTAATTATATTTTTTGAATATTCGAGGGACGGTCTTGATGAACATTTATGAATTTCGTGCGATCGTGTGGGGGCGGTGTGATGTTCGCACGCGTAAAGGTTACGGCCAAAGAAATGGTCATATACAATTACAAGTCATAGAATAACGGATGCGATCATACCAACTCACATGCACCGGATCCCATCAGAACTCCGAAGTTAAGCGAGTTTGGGCGAGAGTAGTACTAGGATGGGTGACCTCCTGGGAAGTCCTCGTGTTGCATCCCCCCCGCCTCTTTTTTAATTTTCATAGTTCTTGGTTGCGTATTGTTAGCGGCTTATTTATTAATTATATTTTTTGAATATTCGAGGGACGGTCTTGATGAACATTTATGAATTTCGTGCGATCGTGTGGGGGCGGTGTGATGTTCGCACGCGTAAAGGTTACGGCCAAAGAAATGGTCATATACAATTACAAGTCATAGAATAACGGATGCGATCATACCAACTCACATGCACCGGATCCCATCAGAACTCCGAAGTTAAGCGAGTTTGGGCGAGAGTAGTACTAGGATGGGTGACCTCCTGGGAAGTCCTCGTGTTGCATCCCCCCCGCCTCTTTTTTAATTTTCATAGTTCTTGGTTGCGTATTGTTAGCGGCTTATTTATTAATTATATTTTTTGAATATTCGAGGGACGGTCTTGATGAACATTTATGAATTTCGTGCGATCGTGTGGGGGCGGTGTGATGTTCGCACGCGTAAAGGTTACGGCCAAAGAAATGGTCATATACAATTACAAGTCATAGAATAACGGATGCGATCATACCAACTCACATGCACCGGATCCCATCAGAACTCCGAAGTTAAGCGAGTTTGGGCGAGAGTAGTACTAGGATGGGTGACCTCCTGGGAAGTCCTCGTGTTGCATCCCCCCCACCTCTTTTTTAATTTTCATAGTTCTTGGTTGCGTATTGTTAGCGGCTTATTTATTAATTATATTTTTTGAATATTCGAGGGACGGTCTTGATGAACATTTATGAATTTCGTGCGATCGTGTGGGGGCGGTGTGATGTTCGCACGCGTAAAGGTTACGGCCAAAGAAATGGTCATATACAATTACAAGTCATAGAATAACGGATGCGATCATACCAACTCACATGCACCGGATCCCATCAGAACTCCGAAGTTAAGCGAGTTTGGGCGAGAGTAGTACTAGGATGGGTGACCTCCTGGGAAGTCCTCGTGTTGCATCCCCCCCACCTCTTTTTTAATTTTCATAGTTCTTGGTTGCGTATTGTTAGCGGCTTATTTATTAATTATATTTTTTGAATATTCGAGGGACGGTCTTGATGAACATTTATGAATTTCGTGCGATCGTGTGGGGGCGGTGTGATGTTCGCACGCGTAAAGGTTACGGCCAAAGAAATGGTCATATACAATTACAAGTCATAGAATAACGGATGCGATCATACCAACTCACATGCACCGGATCCCATCAGAACTCCGAAGTTAAGCGAGTTTGGGCGAGAGTAGTACTAGGATGGGTGACCTCCTGGGAAGTCCTCGTGTTGCATCCCCCCCGCCTCTTTTTTAATTTTCATAGTTCTTGGTTGCGTATTGTTAGCGGCTTATTTATTAATTATATTTTTTGAATATTCGAGGGACGGTCTTGATGAACATTTATGAATTTCGTGCGATCGTGTGGGGGCGGTGTGATGTTCGCACGCGTAAAGGTTACGGCCAAAGAAATGGTCATATACAATTACAAGTCATAGAATAACGGATGCGATCATACCAACTCACATGCACCGGATCCCATTAGAACTCCGAAGTTAAGCGAGTTTGGGCGAGAGTAGTACTAGGATGGGTGACCTCCTGGGAAGTCCTCGTGTTGCATCCCCCCCACCTCTTTTTTAATTTTCATAGTCCTTGGTTGCGTATTGTTAGCGGCTTATTTATTAATTATATTTTTTGAATATTCGAGGGACGGTCTTGATGAACATTTATGAATTTCGTGCGATCGTGTGGGGGCGGTGTGATGTTCGCACGCGTAAAGGTTACGGCCAAAGAAATGGTCATATACAATTACAAGTCATAGAATAACGGATGCGATCATACCAACTCACATGCACCGGATCCCATCAGAACTCCGAAGTTAAGCGAGTTTGGGCGAGAGTAGTACTAGGATGGGTGACCTCCTGGGAAGTCCTCGTGTTGCATCCCCCCCGCCTCTTTTTTAATTTTCATAGTTCTTGGTTGCGTATTGTTAGCGGCTTATTTATTAATTATATTTTTTGAATATTCGAGGGACGGTCTTGATGAACATTTATGAATTTCGTGCGATCGTGTGGGGGCGGTGTGATGTTCGCACGCGTAAAGGTTACGGCCAAAGAAATGGTCATATACAATTACAAGTCATAGAATAACGGATGCGATCATACCAACTCACATGCACCGGATCCCATCAGAACTCCGAAGTTAAGCGAGTTTGGGCGAGAGTAGTACTAGGATGGGTGACCTCCTGGGAAGTCCTCGTGTTGCATCCCCCCCACCTCTTTTTTAATTTTCATAGTTCTTGGTTGCGTATTGTTAGCGGCTTATTTATTAATTATATTTTTTGAATATTCGAGGGACGGTCTTGATGAACATTTATGAATTTCGTGCGATCGTGTGGGGGCGGTGTGATGTTCGCACGCGTAAAGGTTACGGCCAAAGAAATGGTCATATACAATTACAAGTCATAGAATAACGGATGCGATCATACCAACTCACATGCACTGGATCCCATCAGAACTCCGAAGTTAAGCGAGTTTGGGCGAGAGTAGTACTAGGATGGGTGACCTCCTGGGAAGTCCTCGTGTTGCATCCCCCCCGCCTCTTTTTTAATTTTCATAGTTCTTGGTTGCGTATTGTTAGCGGCTTATTTATTAATTATATTTTTTGAATATTCGAGGGACGGTCTTGATGAACATTTATGAATTTCGTGCGATCGTGTGGGGGCGGTGTGATGTTCGCACGCGTAAAGGTTACGGCCAAAGAAATGGTCATATACAATTACAAGTCATAGAATAACGGATGCGATCATACCAACTCACATGCACCGGATCCCATCAGAACTCCGAAGTTAAGCGAGTTTGGGCGAGAGTAGTACTAGGATGGGTGACCTCCTGGGAAGTCCTCGTGTTGCATCCCCCCCACCTCTTTTTTAATTTTCATAGTCCTTGGTTGCGTATTGTTAGCGGCTTATTTATTAATTATATTTTTTGATTATTCGAGGGACGGTCTTGATGAACATTTATGAATTTCGTGCGATCGTGTGGGGGCGGTGTGATGTTCGCACGCGTAAAGGTTACGGCCAAAGAAATGGTCATATACAATTACAAGTCATAGAATAACGGATGCGATCATACCAACTCACATGCACCGGATCCCATCAGAACTCCGAAGTTAAGCGAGTTTGGGCGAGAGTAGTACTAGGATGGGTGACCTCCTGGGAAGTCCTCGTGTTGCATCCCCCCCGCCTCTTTTTTAATTTTCATAGTTCTTGGTTGCGTATTGTTAGCGGCTTATTTATTAATTATATTTTTTGAATATTCGAGGGACGGTCTTGATGAACATTTATGAATTTCGTGCGATCGTGTGGGGGCGGTGTGATGTTCGCACGCGTAAAGGTTACGGCCAAAGAAATGGTCATATACAATTACAAGTCATAGAATAACGGATGCGATCATACCAACTCACATGCACCGGATCCCATCAGAACTCCGAAGTTAAGCGAGTTTGGGCGAGAGTAGTACTAGGATGGGTGACCTCCTGGGAAGTCCTCGTGTTGCATCCCCCCCACCTCTTTTTTAATTTTCATAGTTCTTGGTTGCGTATTGTTAGCGGCTTATTTATTAATTATATTTTTTGAATATTCGAGGGACGGTCTTGATGAACATTTATGAATTTCGTGCGATCGTGTGGGGGCGGTGTGATGTTCGCACGCGTAAAGGTTACGGCCAAAGAAATGGTCATATACAATTACAAGTCATAGAATAACGGATGCGATCATACCAACTCACATGCACCGGATCCCATCAGAACTCCGAAGTTAAGCGAGTTTGGGCGAGAGTAGTACTAGGATGGGTGACCTCCTGGGAAGTCCTCGTGTTGCATCCCCCCCGCCTCTTTTTTAATTTTCATAGTTCTTGGTTGCGTATTGTTAGCGGCTTATTTATTAATTATATTTTTTGAATATTCGAGGGACGGTCTTGATGAACATTTATGAATTTCGTGCGATCGTGTGGGGGCGGTGTGATGTTCGCACGCGTAAAGGTTACGGCCAAAGAAATGGTCATATACAATTACAAGTCATAGAATAACGGATGCGATCATACCAACTCACATGCACCGGATCCCATCAGAACTCCGAAGTTAAGCGAGTTTGGGCGAGAGTAGTACTAGGATGGGTGACCTCCTGGGAAGTCCTCGTGTTGCATCCCCCCCACCTCTTTTTTAATTTTCATAGTTCTTGGTTGCGTATTGTTAGCGGCTTATTTATTAATTATATTTTTTGAATATTCGAGGGACGGTCTTGATGAACATTTATGAATTTCGTGCGATCGTGTGGGGGCGGTGTGATGTTCGCACGCGTAAAGGTTACGGCCAAAGAAATGGTCATATACAATTACAAGTCATAGAATAACGGATGCGATCATACCAACTCACATGCACCGGATCCCATCAGAACTCCGTAGTTAAGCGAGTTTGGGCGAGAGTAGTACTAGGATGGGTGACCTCCTGGGAAGTCCTCGTGTTGCATCCCCCCCGCCTCTTTTTTAATTTTCATAGTTCTTGGTTGCGTATTGTTAGCGGCTTATTTATTAATTATATTTTTTGAATATTCGAGGGACGGTCTTGATGAACATTTATGAATTTCGTGCGATCGTGTGGGGGCGGTGTGATGTTCGCACGCGTAAAGGTTACGGCCAAAGAAATGGTCATATACAATTACAAGTCATAGAATAACGGATGCGATCATACCAACTCACATGCACCGGATCCCATCAGAACTCCGAAGTTAAGCGAGTTTGGGCGAGAGTAGTACTAGGATGGGTGACCTCCTGGGAAGTCCTCGTGTTGCATCCCCCCCGCCTCTTTTTTAATTTTCATAGTTCTTGGTTGCGTATTGTTAGCGGCTTATTTATTAATTATATTTTTTGAATATTCGAGGGACGGTCTTGATGAACATTTATGAATTTCGTGCGATCGTGTGGGGGCGGTGTGATGTTCGCACGCGTAAAGGTTACGGCCAAAGAAATGGTCATATACAATTACAAGTCATAGAATAACGGATGCGATCATACCAACTCACATGCACCGGATCCCATCAGAACTCCGAAGTTAAGCGAGTTTGGGCGAGAGTAGTACTAGGATGGGTGACCTCCTGGGAAGTCCTCGTGTTGCATCCCCCCCACCTCTTTTTTAATTTTCATAGTTCTTGGTTGCGTATTGTTAGCGGCTTATTTATTAATTATATTTTTTGAATATTCGAGGGACGGTCTTGATGAACATTTATGAATTTCGTGCGATCGTGTGGGGGCGGTGTGATGTTCGCACGCGTAAAGGTTACGGCCAAAGAAATGGTCATATACAATTACAAGTCATAGAATAACGGATGCGATCATACCAACTCACATGCACCGGATCCCATCAGAACTCCGAAGTTAAGCGAGTTTGGGCGAGAGTAGTACTAGGATGGGTGACCTCCTGGGAAGTCCTCGTGTTGCATCCCCCCCGCCTCTTTTTTAATTTTCATAGTTCTTGGTTGCGTATTGTTAGCGGCTTATTTATTAATTATATTTTTTGAATATTCGAGGGACGGTCTTGATGAACATTTATGAATTTCGTGCGATCGTGTGGGGGCGGTGTGATGTTCGCACGCGTAAAGGTTACGGCCAAAGAAATGGTCATATACAATTACAAGTCATAGAATAACGGATGCGATCATACCAACTCACATGCACCGGATCCCATCAGAACTCCGAAGTTAAGCGAGTTTGGGCGAGAGTAGTACTAGGATGGGTGACCTCCTGGGAAGTCCTCGTGTTGCATCCCCCCCACCTCTTTTTTAATTTTCATAGTTCTTGGTTGCGTATTGTTAGCGGCTTATTTATTAATTATATTTTTTGAATATTCGAGGGACGGTCTTGATGAACATTTATGAATTTCGTGCGATCGTGTGGGGGCGGTGTGATGTTCGCACGCGTAAAGGTTACGGCCAAAGACATGGTCATATACAATTACAAGTCATAGAATAACGGATGCGATCATACCAACTCACATGCACCGGATCCCATCAGAACTCCGTAGTTAAGCGAGTTTGGGCGAGAGTAGTACTAGGATGGGTGACCTCCTGGGAAGTCCTCGTGTTGCATCCCCCCCGCCTCTTTTTTAATTTTCATAGTTCTTGGTTGCGTATTGTTAGCGGCTTATTTATTAATTATATTTTTTGAATATTCGAGGGACGGTCTTGATGAACATTTATGAATTTCGTGCGATCGTGTGGGGGCGGTGTGATGTTCGCACGCGTAAAGGTTACGGCCAAAGAAATGGTCATATACAATTACAAGTCATAGAATAACGGATGCGATCATACCAACTCACATGCACCGGATCCCATCAGAACTCCGAAGTTAAGCGAGTTTGGGCGAGAGTAGTACTAGGATGGGTGACCTCCTGGGAAGTCCTCGTGTTGCATCCCCCCCGCCTCTTTTTTAATTTTCATAGTTCTTGGTTGCGTATTGTTAGCGGCTTATTTATTAATTATATTTTTTGAATATTCGAGGGACGGTCTTGATGAACATTTATGAATTTCGTGCGATCGTGTGGGGGCGGTGTGATGTTCGCACGCGTAAAGGTTACGGCCAAAGAAATGGTCATATACAATTACAAGTCATAGAATAACGGATGCGATCATACCAACTCACATGCACCGGATCCCATCAGAACTCCGAAGTTAAGCGAGTTTGGGCGAGAGTAGTACTAGGATGGGTGACCTCCTGGGAAGTCCTCGTGTTGCATCCCCCCCGCCTCTTTTTTAATTTTCATAGTTCTTGGTTGCGTATTGTTAGCGGCTTATTTATTAATTATATTTTTTGAATATTCGAGGGACGGTCTTGATGAACATTTATGAATTTCGTGCGATCGTGTGGGGGCGGTGTGATGTTCGCACGCGTAAAGGTTACGGCCAAAGAAATGGTCATATACAATTACAAGTCATAGAATAACGGATGCGATCATACCAACTCACATGCACCGGATCCCATCAGAACTCCGAAGTTAAGCGAGTTTGGGCGAGAGTAGTACTAGGATGGGTGACCTCCTGGGAAGTCCTCGTGTTGCATCCCCCCCACCTCTTTTTTAATTTTCATAGTTCTTGGTTGCGTATTGTTAGCGGCTTATTTATTAATTATATTTTTTGAATATTCGAGGGACGGTCTTGATGAACATTTATGAATTTCGTGCGATCGTGTGGGGGCGGTGTGATGTTCGCACGCGTAAAGGTTACGGCCAAAGAAATGGTCATATACAATTACAAGTCATAGAATAACGGATGCGATCATACCAACTCACATGCACCGGATCCCATCAGAACTCCGAAGTTAAGCGAGTTTGGGCGAGAGTAGTACTAGGATGGGTGACCTCCTGGGAAGTCCTCGTGTTGCATCCCCCCCACCTCTTTTTTAATTTTCATAGTTCTTGGTTGCGTATTGTTAGCGGCTTATTTATTAATTATATTTTTTGAATATTCGAGGGACGGTCTTGATGAACATTTATGAATTTCGTGCGATCGTGTGGGGGCGGTGTGATGTTCGCACGCGTAAAGGTTACGGCCAAAGAAATGGTCATATACAATTACAAGTCATAGAATAACGGATGCGATCATACCAACTCACATGCACCGGATCCCATCAGAACTCCGAAGTTAAGCGAGTTTGGGCGAGAGTAGTACTAGGATGGGTGACCTCCTGGGAAGTCCTCGTGTTGCATCCCCCCCGCCTCTTTTTTAATTTTCATAGTTCTTGGTTGCGTATTGTTAGCGGCTTATTTATTAATTATATTTTTTGAATATTCGAGGGACGGTCTTGATGAACATTTATGAATTTCGTGCGATCGTGTGGGGGCGGTGTGATGTTCGCACGCGTAAAGGTTACGGCCAAAGAAATGGTCATATACAATTACAAGTCATAGAATAACGGATGCGATCATACCAACTCACATGCACCGGATCCCATTAGAACTCCGAAGTTAAGCGAGTTTGGGCGAGAGTAGTACTAGGATGGGTGACCTCCTGGGAAGTCCTCGTGTTGCATCCCCCCCACCTCTTTTTTAATTTTCATAGTCCTTGGTTGCGTATTGTTAGCGGCTTATTTATTAATTATATTTTTTGAATATTCGAGGGACGGTCTTGATGAACATTTATGAATTTCGTGCGATCGTGTGGGGGCGGTGTGATGTTCGCACGCGTAAAGGTTACGGCCAAAGAAATGGTCATATACAATTACAAGTCATAGAATAACGGATGCGATCATACCAACTCACATGCACCGGATCCCATCAGAACTCCGAAGTTAAGCGAGTTTGGGCGAGAGTAGTACTAGGATGGGTGACCTCCTGGGAAGTCCTCGTGTTGCATCCCCCCCGCCTCTTTTTTAATTTTCATAGTTCTTGGTTGCGTATTGTTAGCGGCTTATTTATTAATTATATTTTTTGAATATTCGAGGGACGGTCTTGATGAACATTTATGAATTTCGTGCGATCGTGTGGGGGCGGTGTGATGTTCGCACGCGTAAAGGTTACGGCCAAAGAAATGGTCATATACAATTACAAGTCATAGAATAACGGATGCGATCATACCAACTCACATGCACCGGATCCCATCAGAACTCCGAAGTTAAGCGAGTTTGGGCGAGAGTAGTACTAGGATGGGTGACCTCCTGGGAAGTCCTCGTGTTGCATCCCCCCCACCTCTTTTTTAATTTTCATAGTTCTTGGTTGCGTATTGTTAGCGGCTTATTTATTAATTATATTTTTTGAATATTCGAGGGACGGTCTTGATGAACATTTATGAATTTCGTGCGATCGTGTGGGGGCGGTGTGATGTTCGCACGCGTAAAGGTTACGGCCAAAGAAATGGTCATATACAATTACAAGTCATAGAATAACGGATGCGATCATACCAACTCACATGCACCGGATCCCATCAGAACTCCGAAGTTAAGCGAGTTTGGGCGAGAGTAGTACTAGGATGGGTGACCTCCTGGGAAGTCCTCGTGTTGCATCCCCCCCGCCTCTTTTTTAATTTTCATAGTTCTTGGTTGCGTATTGTTAGCGGCTTATTTATTAATTATATTTTTTGAATATTCGAGGGACGGTCTTGATGAACATTTATGAATTTCGTGCGATCGTGTGGGGGCGGTGTGATGTTCGCACGCGTAAAGGTTACGGCCAAAGAAATGGTCATATACAATTACAAGTCATAGAATAACGGATGCGATCATACCAACTCACATGCACCGGATCCCATCAGAACTCCGAAGTTAAGCGAGTTTGGGCGAGAGTAGTACTAGGATGGGTGACCTCCTGGGAAGTCCTCGTGTTGCATCCCCCCCACCTCTTTTTTAATTTTCATAGTCCTTGGTTGCGTATTGTTAGCGGCTTATTTATTAATTATATTTTTTGATTATTCGAGGGACGGTCTTGATGAACATTTATGAATTTCGTGCGATCGTGTGGGGGCGGTGTGATGTTCGCACGCGTAAAGGTTACGGCCAAAGAAATGGTCATATACAATTACAAGTCATAGAATAACGGATGCGATCATACCAACTCACATGCACCGGATCCCATCAGAACTCCGAAGTTAAGCGAGTTTGGGCGAGAGTAGTACTAGGATGGGTGACCTCCTGGGAAGTCCTCGTGTTGCATCCCCCCCGCCTCTTTTTTAATTTTCATAGTTCTTGGTTGCGTATTGTTAGCGGCTTATTTATTAATTATATTTTTTGAATATTCGAGGGACGGTCTTGATGAACATTTATGAATTTCGTGCGATCGTGTGGGGGCGGTGTGATGTTCGCACGCGTAAAGGTTACGGCCAAAGAAATGGTCATATACAATTACAAGTCATAGAATAACGGATGCGATCATACCAACTCACATGCACCGGATCCCATCAGAACTCCGAAGTTAAGCGAGTTTGGGCGAGAGTAGTACTAGGATGGGTGACCTCCTGGGAAGTCCTCGTGTTGCATCCCCCCCACCTCTTTTTTAATTTTCATAGTTCTTGGTTGCGTATTGTTAGCGGCTTATTTATTAATTATATTTTTTGAATATTCGAGGGACGGTCTTGATGAACATTTATGAATTTCGTGCGATCGTGTGGGGGCGGTGTGATGTTCGCACGCGTAAAGGTTACGGCCAAAGAAATGGTCATATACAATTACAAGTCATAGAATAACGGATGCGATCATACCAACTCACATGCACCGGATCCCATCAGAACTCCGAAGTTAAGCGAGTTTGGGCGAGAGTAGTACTAGGATGGGTGACCTCCTGGGAAGTCCTCGTGTTGCATCCCCCCCGCCTCTTTTTTAATTTTCATAGTTCTTGGTTGCGTATTGTTAGCGGCTTATTTATTAATTATATTTTTTGAATATTCGAGGGACGGTCTTGATGAACATTTATGAATTTCGTGCGATCGTGTGGGGGCGGTGTGATGTTCGCACGCGTAAAGGTTACGGCCAAAGAAATGGTCATATACAATTACAAGTCATAGAATAACGGATGCGATCATACCAACTCACATGCACCGGATCCCATCAGAACTCCGAAGTTAAGCGAGTTTGGGCGAGAGTAGTACTAGGATGGGTGACCTCCTGGGAAGTCCTCGTGTTGCATCCCCCCCACCTCTTTTTTAATTTTCATAGTTCTTGGTTGCGTATTGTTAGCGGCTTATTTATTAATTATATTTTTTGAATATTCGAGGGACGGTCTTGATGAACATTTATGAATTTCGTGCGATCGTGTGGGGGCGGTGTGATGTTCGCACGCGTAAAGGTTACGGCCAAAGAAATGGTCATATACAATTACAAGTCATAGAATAACGGATGCGATCATACCAACTCACATGCACCGGATCCCATCAGAACTCCGTAGTTAAGCGAGTTTGGGCGAGAGTAGTACTAGGATGGGTGACCTCCTGGGAAGTCCTCGTGTTGCATCCCCCCCGCCTCTTTTTTAATTTTCATAGTTCTTGGTTGCGTATTGTTAGCGGCTTATTTATTAATTATATTTTTTGAATATTCGAGGGACGGTCTTGATGAACATTTATGAATTTCGTGCGATCGTGTGGGGGCGGTGTGATGTTCGCACGCGTAAAGGTTACGGCCAAAGAAATGGTCATATACAATTACAAGTCATAGAATAACGGATGCGATCATACCAACTCACATGCACCGGATCCCATCAGAACTCCGAAGTTAAGCGAGTTTGGGCGAGAGTAGTACTAGGATGGGTGACCTCCTGGGAAGTCCTCGTGTTGCATCCCCCCCGCCTCTTTTTTAATTTTCATAGTTCTTGGTTGCGTATTGTTAGCGGCTTATTTATTAATTATATTTTTTGAATATTCGAGGGACGGTCTTGATGAACATTTATGAATTTCGTGCGATCGTGTGGGGGCGGTGTGATGTTCGCACGCGTAAAGGTTACGGCCAAAGAAATGGTCATATACAATTACAAGTCATAGAATAACGGATGCGATCATACCAACTCACATGCACCGGATCCCATCAGAACTCCGAAGTTAAGCGAGTTTGGGCGAGAGTAGTACTAGGATGGGTGACCTCCTGGGAAGTCCTCGTGTTGCATCCCCCCCGCCTCTTTTTTAATTTTCATAGTTCTTGGTTGCGTATTGTTAGCGGCTTATTTATTAATTATATTTTTTGAATATTCGAGGGACGGTCTTGATGAACATTTATGAATTTCGTGCGATCGTGTGGGGGCGGTGTGATGTTCGCACGCGTAAAGGTTACGGCCAAAGAAATGGTCATATACAATTACAAGTCATAGAATAACGGATGCGATCATACCAACTCACATGCACCGGATCCCATCAGAACTCCGAAGTTAAGCGAGTTTGGGCGAGAGTAGTACTAGGATGGGTGACCTCCTGGGAAGTCCTCGTGTTGCATCCCCCCCACCTCTTTTTTAATTTTCATAGTTCTTGGTTGCGTATTGTTAGCGGCTTATTTATTAATTATATTTTTTGAATATTCGAGGGACGGTCTTGATGAACATTTATGAATTTCGTGCGATCGTGTGGGGGCGGTGTGATGTTCGCACGCGTAAAGGTTACGGCCAAAGAAATGGTCATATACAATTACAAGTCATAGAATAACGGATGCGATCATACCAACTCACATGCACCGGATCCCATCAGAACTCCGAAGTTAAGCGAGTTTGGGCGAGAGTAGTACTAGGATGGGTGACCTCCTGGGAAGTCCTCGTGTTGCATCCCCCCCACCTCTTTTTTAATTTTCATAGTTCTTGGTTGCGTATTGTTAGCGGCTTATTTATTAATTATATTTTTTGAATATTCGAGGGACGGTCTTGATGAACATTTATGAATTTCGTGCGATCGTGTGGGGGCGGTGTGATGTTCGCACGCGTAAAGGTTACGGCCAAAGAAATGGTCATATACAATTACAAGTCATAGAATAACGGATGCGATCATACCAACTCACATGCACCGGATCCCATCAGAACTCCGAAGTTAAGCGAGTTTGGGCGAGAGTAGTACTAGGATGGGTGACCTCCTGGGAAGTCCTCGTGTTGCATCCCCCCCACCTCTTTTTTAATTTTCATAGTTCTTGGTTGCGTATTGTTAGCGGCTTATTTATTAATTATATTTTTTGAATATTCGAGGGACGGTCTTGATGAACATTTATGAATTTCGTGCGATCGTGTGGGGGCGGTGTGATGTTCGCACGCGTAAAGGTTACGGCCAAAGAAATGGTCATATACAATTACAAGTCATAGAATAACGGATGCGATCATACCAACTCACATGCACCGGATCCCATCAGAACTCCGAAGTTAAGCGAGTTTGGGCGAGAGTAGTACTAGGATGGGTGACCTCCTGGGAAGTCCTCGTGTTGCATCCCCCCCGCCTCTTTTTTAATTTTCATAGTTCTTGGTTGCGTATTGTTAGCGGCTTATTTATTAATTATATTTTTTGAATATTCGAGGGACGGTCTTGATGAACATTTATGAATTTCGTGCGATCGTGTGGGGGCGGTGTGATGTTCGCACGCGTAAAGGTTACGGCCAAAGAAATGGTCATATACAATTACAAGTCATAGAATAACGGATGCGATCATACCAACTCACATGCACCGGATCCCATCAGAACTCCGAAGTTAAGCGAGTTTGGGCGAGAGTAGTACTAGGATGGGTGACCTCCTGGGAAGTCCTCGTGTTGCATCCCCCCCACCTCTTTTTTAATTTTCATAGTCCTTGGTTGCGTATTGTTAGCGGCTTATTTATTAATTATATTTTTTGAATATTCGAGGGACGGTCTTGATGAACATTTATGAATTTCGTGCGATCGTGTGGGGGCGGTGTGATGTTCGCACGCGTAAAGGTTACGGCCAAAGAAATGGTCATATACAATTACAAGTCATAGAATAACGGATGCGATCATACCAACTCACATGCACCGGATCCCATCAGAACTCCGAAGTTAAGCGAGTTTGGGCGAGAGTAGTACTAGGATGGGTGACCTCCTGGGAAGTCCTCGTGTTGCATCCCCCCCGCCTCTTTTTTAATTTTCATAGTTCTTGGTTGCGTATTGTTAGCGGCTTATTTATTAATTATATTTTTTGAATATTCGAGGGACGGTCTTGATGAACATTTATGAATTTCGTGCGATCGTGTGGGGGCGGTGTGATGTTCGCACGCGTAAAGGTTACGGCCAAAGAAATGGTCATATACAATTACAAGTCATAGAATAACGGATGCGATCATACCAACTCACATGCACCGGATCCCATCAGAACTCCGAAGTTAAGCGAGTTTGGGCGAGAGTAGTACTAGGATGGGTGACCTCCTGGGAAGTCCTCGTGTTGCATCCCCCCCGCCTCTTTTTTAATTTTCATAGTTCTTGGTTGCGTATTGTTAGCGGCTTATTTATTAATTATATTTTTTGAATATTCGAGGGACGGTCTTGATGAACATTTATGAATTTCGTGCGATCGTGTGGGGGCGGTGTGATGTTCGCACGCGTAAAGGTTACGGCCAAAGAAATGGTCATATACAATTACAAGTCATAGAATAACGGATGCGATCATACCAACTCACATGCACCGGATCCCATCAGAACTCCGAAGTTAAGCGAGTTTGGGCGAGAGTAGTACTAGGATGGGTGACCTCCTGGGAAGTCCTCGTGTTGCATCCCCCCCACCTCTTTTTTAATTTTCATAGTTCTTGGTTGCGTATTGTTAGCGGCTTATTTATTAATTATATTTTTTGAATATTCGAGGGACGGTCTTGATGAACATTTATGAATTTCGTGCGATCGTGTGGGGGCGGTGTGATGTTCGCACGCGTAAAGGTTACGGCCAAAGAAATGGTCATATACAATTACAAGTCATAGAATAACGGATGCGATCATACCAACTCACATGCACCGGATCCCATCAGAACTCCGAAGTTAAGCGAGTTTGGGCGAGAGTAGTACTAGGATGGGTGACCTCCTGGGAAGTCCTCGTGTTGCATCCCCCCCACCTCTTTTTTAATTTTCATAGTTCTTGGTTGCGTATTGTTAGCGGCTTATTTATTAATTATATTTTTTGAATATTCGAGGGACGGTCTTGATGAACATTTATGAATTTCGTGCGATCGTGTGGGGGCGGTGTGATGTTCGCACGCGTAAAGGTTACGGCCAAAGAAATGGTCATATACAATTACAAGTCATAGAATAACGGATGCGATCATACCAACTCACATGCACCGGATCCCATCAGAACTCCGAAGTTAAGCGAGTTTGGGCGAGAGTAGTACTAGGATGGGTGACCTCCTGGGAAGTCCTCGTGTTGCATCCCCCCCACCTCTTTTTTAATTTTCATAGTTCTTGGTTGCGTATTGTTAGCGGCTTATTTATTAATTATATTTTTTGAATATTCGAGGGACGGTCTTGATGAACATTTATGAATTTCGTGCGATCGTGTGGGGGCGGTGTGATGTTCGCACGCGTAAAGGTTACGGCCAAAGAAATGGTCATATACAATTACAAGTCATAGAATAACGGATGCGATCATACCAACTCACATGCACCGGATCCCATCAGAACTCCGAAGTTAAGCGAGTTTGGGCGAGAGTAGTACTAGGATGGGTGACCTCCTGGGAAGTCCTCGTGTTGCATCCCCCCCACCTCTTTTTTAATTTTCATAGTTCTTGGTTGCGTATTGTTAGCGGCTTATTTATTAATTATATTTTTTGAATATTCGAGGGACGGTCTTGATGAACATTTATGAATTTCGTGCGATCGTGTGGGGGCGGTGTGATGTTCGCACGCGTAAAGGTTACGGCCAAAGAAATGGTCATATACAATTACAAGTCATAGAATAACGGATGCGATCATACCAACTCACATGCACCGGATCCCATCAGAACTCCGAAGTTAAGCGAGTTTGGGCGAGAGTAGTACTAGGATGGGTGACCTCCTGGGAAGTCCTCGTGTTGCATCCCCCCCGCCTCTTTTTTAATTTTCATAGTTCTTGGTTGCGTATTGTTAGCGGCTTATTTATTAATTATATTTTTTGAATATTCGAGGGACGGTCTTGATGAACATTTATGAATTTCGTGCGATCGTGTGGGGGCGGTGTGATGTTCGCACGCGTAAAGGTTACGGCCAAAGAAATGGTCATATACAATTACAAGTCATAGAATAACGGATGCGATCATACCAACTCACATGCACCGGATCCCATCAGAACTCCGAAGTTAAGCGAGTTTGGGCGAGAGTAGTACTAGGATGGGTGACCTCCTGGGAAGTCCTCGTGTTGCATCCCCCCCACCTCTTTTTTAATTTTCATAGTTCTTGGTTGCGTATTGTTAGCGGCTTATTTATTAATTATATTTTTTGAATATTCGAGGGACGGTCTTGATGAACATTTATGAATTTCGTGCGATCGTGTGGGGGCGGTGTGATGTTCGCACGCGTAAAGGTTACGGCCAAAGAAATGGTCATATACAATTACAAGTCATAGAATAACGGATGCGATCATACCAACTCACATGCACCGGATCCCATCAGAACTCCGTAGTTAAGCGAGTTTGGGCGAGAGTAGTACTAGGATGGGTGACCTCCTGGGAAGTCCTCGTGTTGCATCCCCCCCGCCTCTTTTTTAATTTTCATAGTTCTTGGTTGCGTATTGTTAGCGGCTTATTTATTAATTATATTTTTTGAATATTCGAGGGACGGTCTTGATGAACATTTATGAATTTCGTGCGATCGTGTGGGGGCGGTGTGATGTTCGCACGCGTAAAGGTTACGGCCAAAGAAATGGTCATATACAATTACAAGTCATAGAATAACGGATGCGATCATACCAACTCACATGCACCGGATCCCATCAGAACTCCGAAGTTAAGCGAGTTTGGGCGAGAGTAGTACTAGGATGGGTGACCTCCTGGGAAGTCCTCGTGTTGCATCCCCCCCCGCCTCTTTTTTAATTTTCATAGTTCTTGGTTGCGTATTGTTAGCGGCTTATTTATTAATTATATTTTTTGAATATTCGAGGGACGGTCTTGATGAACATTTATGAATTTCGTGCGATCGTGTGGGGGCGGTGTGATGTTCGCACGCGTAAAGGTTACGGCCAAAGAAATGGTCATATACAATTACAAGTCATAGAATAACGGATGCGATCATACCAACTCACATGCACCGGATCCCATCAGAACTCCGAAGTTAAGCGAGTTTGGGCGAGAGTAGTACTAGGATGGGTGACCTCCTGGGAAGTCCTCGTGTTGCATCCCCCCCGCCTCTTTTTAATTTTCATAGTTCTTGGTTGCGTATTGTTAGCGGCTTATTTATTAATTATATTTTTTGAATATTCGAGGGACGGTCTTGATGAACATTTATGAATTTCGTGCGATCGTGTGGGGGCGGTGTGATGTTCGCACGCGTAAAGGTTACGGCCAAAGAAATGGTCATATACAATTACAAGTCATAGAATAACGGATGCGATCATACCAACTCACATGCACCGGATCCCATCAGAACTCCGAAGTTAAGCGAGTTTGGGCGAGAGTAGTACTAGGATGGGTGACCTCCTGGGAAGTCCTCGTGTTGCATCCCCCCCACCTCTTTTTTAATTTTCATAGTTCTTGGTTGCGTATTGTTAGCGGCTTATTTATTAATTATATTTTTTGAATATTCGAGGGACGGTCTTGATGAACATTTATGAATTTCGTGCGATCGTGTGGGGGCGGTGTGATGTTCGCACGCGTAAAGGTTACGGCCAAAGAAATGGTCATATACAATTACAAGTCATAGAATAACGGATGCGATCATACCAACTCACATGCACCGGATCCCATCAGAACTCCGAAGTTAAGCGAGTTTGGGCGAGAGTAGTACTAGGATGGGTGACCTCCTGGGAAGTCCTCGTGTTGCATCCCCCCCACCTCTTTTTTAATTTTCATAGTTCTTGGTTGCGTATTGTTAGCGGCTTATTTATTAATTATATTTTTTGAATATTCGAGGGACGGTCTTGATGAACATTTATGAATTTCGTGCGATCGTGTGGGGGCGGTGTGATGTTCGCACGCGTAAAGGTTACGGCCAAAGAAATGGTCATATACAATTACAAGTCATAGAATAACGGATGCGATCATACCAACTCACATGCACCGGATCCCATCAGAACTCCGAAGTTAAGCGAGTTTGGGCGAGAGTAGTACTAGGATGGGTGACCTCCTGGGAAGTCCTCGTGTTGCATCCCCCCCGCCTCTTTTTTAATTTTCATAGTTCTTGGTTGCGTATTGTTAGCGGCTTATTTATTAATTATATTTTTTGAATATTCGAGGGACGGTCTTGATGAACATTTATGAATTTCGTGCGATCGTGTGGGGGCGGTGTGATGTTCGCACGCGTAAAGGTTACGGCCAAAGAAATGGTCATATACAATTACAAGTCATAGAATAACGGATGCGATCATACCAACTCACATGCACCGGATCCCATCAGAACTCCGAAGTTAAGCGAGTTTGGGCGAGAGTAGTACTAGGATGGGTGACTTCCTGGGAAGTCCTCGTGTTGCATCCCCCCCACCTCTTTTTTAATTTTCATAGTCCTTGGTTGCGTATTGTTAGCGGCTTATTTATTAATTATATTTTTTGATTATTCGAGGGACGGTCTTGATGAACATTTATGAATTTCGTGCGATCGTGTGGGGGCGGTGTGATGTTCGCACGCGTAAAGGTTACGGCCAAAGAAATGGTCATATACAATTACAAGTCATAGAATAACGGATGCGATCATACCAACTCACATGCACCGGATCCCATCAGAACTCCGAAGTTAAGCGAGTTTGGGCGAGAGTAGTACTAGGATGGGTGACCTCCTGGGAAGTCCTCGTGTTGCATCCCCCCCGCCTCTTTTTTAATTTTCATAGTTCTTGGTTGCGTATTGTTAGCGGCTTATTTATTAATTATATTTTTTGAATATTCGAGGGACGGTCTTGATGAACATTTATGAATTTCGTGCGATCGTGTGGGGGCGGTGTGATGTTCGCACGCGTAAAGGTTACGGCCAAAGAAATGGTCATATACAATTACAAGTCATAGAATAACGGATGCGATCATACCAACTCACATGCACCGGATCCCATCAGAACTCCGAAGTTAAGCGAGTTTGGGCGAGAGTAGTACTAGGATGGGTGACCTCCTGGGAAGTCCTCGTGTTGCATCCCCCCCACCTCTTTTTTAATTTTCATAGTTCTTGGTTGCGTATTGTTAGCGGCTTATTTATTAATTATATTTTTTGAATATTCGAGGGACGGTCTTGATGAACATTTATGAATTTCGTGCGATCGTGTGGGGGCGGTGTGATGTTCGCACGCGTAAAGGTTACGGCCAAAGAAATGGTCATATACAATTACAAGTCATAGAATAACGGATGCGATCATACCAACTCACATGCACCGGATCCCATCAGAACTCCGAAGTTAAGCGAGTTTGGGCGAGAGTAGTACTAGGATGGGTGACCTCCTGGGAAGTCCTCGTGTTGCATCCCCCCCGCCTCTTTTTTAATTTTCATAGTTCTTGGTTGCGTATTGTTAGCGGCTTATTTATTAATTATATTTTTTGAATATTCGAGGGACGGTCTTGATGAACATTTATGAATTTCGTGCGATCGTGTGGGGGGCGGTGTGATGTTCGCACGCGTAAAGGTTACGGCCAAAGAAATGGTCATATACAATTACAAGTCATAGAATAACGGATGCGATCATACCAACTCACATGCACCGGATCCATCAGAACTCCGAAGTTAAGCGAGTTTGGGCGAGAGTAGTACTAGGATGGGTGACCTCCTGGGAAGTCCTCGTGTTGCATCCCCCCCACCTCTTTTTTAATTTTCATAGTTCTTGGTTGCGTATTGTTAGCGGCTTATTTATTAATTATATTTTTTGAATATTCGAGGGACGGTCTTGATGAACATTTATGAATTTCGTGCGATCGTGTGGGGGCGGTGTGATGTTCGCACGCGTAAAGGTTACGGCCAAAGAAATGGTCATATACAATTACAAGTCATAGAATAACGGATGCGATCATACCAACTCACATGCACCGGATCCCATCAGAACTCCGTAGTTAAGCGAGTTTGGGCGAGAGTAGTACTAGGATGGGTGACCTCCTGGGAAGTCCTCGTGTTGCATCCCCCCCGCCTCTTT
>JAOVFK010000069.1:30000-33196 GCA_033882615.1 Malus asiatica | reverse complement strand
ACAAGCATATGACTACTGGCAGGATCAACCAGGTAGCATTCCTCTTCGACCCGGCACCGCACAAGACCGACGACCTTGACGGTCGACGGCTCGCGACGGGCACGACAGTCGTACGCATCAAGCGACAAGGCTTCGATCGGACGATCGAAGGCCGTAAAGACCCACCGCCCCTTCAACGTTCCGCATCCGAGACGTCGACCGGAAACTCGAGCACCGAAACTGCACCGCAACGAGTGCGGCTCGTCCGGGACACGAGCACCGCCACGATGTCGTCCTCCCGCCGGCAAGGCCGGCAAGAGGAGGAAAGGGACAACGAGAGGCAACATTCCTTCGCGATAGGTAGCCAAAACAGAAACCCATCTTTCGCGCAGGACGAATCTTGACGCGTCAATGAGCGGGGTGCGAGACGACAGTTCGATGCCGAAGCACGGAGCCTGCCGTCGAATACAACCCAATTACCACTCATACGCCGTCGCGTTAGCTAAACCCAGCACCGCCCAACGAAATACACGTCTCGACTATCCCAACAAAGGGACGCGTCTCGAGTGCAGATACGCCGGGTAGGAGCCGAGCCGCACCGCTAGGCATGAAAACACATACGAAGGCAACAGGTACGACCGAATAGTTCAACGGCTACCGAGAAGCTTCGTCGACGCCGCACGAACTCGCTTTCGACATGCAACGGGGGTTGGGAAGGACCTAACACATAGCACCAACCCCTTATCTATGCACGCCTAGAACAAGCACGAACTTTGTTTTCGAAACCCTCTTGACCGTCGAACGAGGGACAAGCTTCTTCACCACCGCCGCACGAACTCGCACTCAAACATGCTAGTGCACTGCGAGGGCCCTTTCGGACCACACTAAGCCGAACCGACACTAGCATTGCCAAGAACAAGCCCGAGCATTGCTGATTGCAAAGCTCCACAACAGGGACAACCGAAAGAGAGGGACAAACTTCTTCATCGCCGCCGCGAAGACAAATCTTTGACATGCTAGTGAACTGGGCGAGCCCTTTGGAAAACATACGTCCGTGGACTGCATTGCCGTGCGCCCACTAGCACGCCTAGGAGAAGCCTGCGCATTGGTTCATCGAAGCCGAACCCTCCCTAATATCCAACAATCCGAGGGCAACCGAGGGTTGAAAACATGCATGTCGAAAAAAACACCCGCTCCCAAGCAAAAGAAAACAAACCCACCCCAAAAGTTTAAAAGAGAAAACATTTTTCCCAACCCGCTATTTTTCAAAACGTTTTTTTCCACCCCGCTTAAAACCATTTTGTCCCCCTTTTAATTTTGGAAAACGAAAACATTTTTGTTTTGTTTGAAAACATTTCAAAACATTTCAAACATTTGGAAAATTTTAAAAAAAAAAAAAAAATTTTGAAAACGCACCCATGGTGGCGGCGGCGGCGGAGGGGGACCGCCACCGTCGCCGCCACCATGGGCGGGAATGTCCCAAACCGACACATCATCTATTCCGAGGCAACACGTGATGATGTGCGGGAATGTCATCCCTAGACCGATGGTGCAGCCTGCATGCCAAGCTTGGGAGGCTTGACATCCAGGGAGCACCACCCCCCTATATAGCATATTATGCTGTTATGGCACTGCAGGAGGAGACATCAGTTTTCGCGAGGAGTCATATTGGGCCATAAAAAAACCAATACTTGGAATTTGAACACGATTTTTTGCAGGGATGTACATATAGATGCAAGGGATTTTCAGAAAAAAATTCAGACTTTTTTGAGCATGGCAAGTATTTTATTTTATTTTTTGAAGTCGAGGAATTGGAAAAATCGTAAAAAAAAATCGGCGCGAGATTTTTCAATTCCGTAAGTTTGAGGACCTTCTAAAAATCATATACTAACTATATGGTGCGGGTTGTGCGGGGAAATTATCAATAAAAATGGGACTTGACATTGTTTGAAGATTTTCGACGCGTTTCGACATGCCTGCTGTGCAATTTGGCATGTCAAAAGTTATGTCAGAGTGGGCGCTAGCCTCGCTTGCTGTCGGCAGGAAGCGAGGCTAGTGGCGAGGCTATTGGCGAGGCTAGCACCGAGTTTTTTGAGTGCCAAGATGCGAGGCATGGCATGTCATTGGCATGCCATGGTCGACATTTTCCGAGGCTTGGCATGTCATTGGCATGCCATGGTCGACATTTTGCGAGGCTTGGCATGTTGTTGGCATGCCATGGTCGACATTTGACATGCCAATGTCGACATTTTGCGAGGCTTGGCATGTCATTGGCATGTCATTGGCATGCCATGGTCGACATTTTGCGAGGCTTGGCATGTCATTGGCATGCCATGGTCGACATTTTGCGACGCTTGGCATGTCGTTGGCATGCCATGGTCGACATTTGACATGCCAATGTCGACATTTTGCGAGGCTTGGCATGTCATTGGCATGCCATGGTCGACATTTTGCGAGGCTTGGCATGTCGTTGGCATGCCATGGTCGACATTTGACATGCCAATGTCGACATTTTGCGAGGCTTGGCATGTCATTGGCATGCCATGGTCGACATTTTGCGAGGCTTGGCATGTCATTGGCATGCCATGGTCGACATTTTGCGAGGCTTGGCATGTCGTTGGCATGCCATGGTCGACATTTGACATGCCAATGTCGACATTTTGTGAGGCTTGGCATGTCATTGGCATGCCATGGTCGACATTTTGACATGCCAATGTCGACATTTTGCGAGGCTTGGCATGTCATTGGCATGCCATGGTCGACATTTGACATGCCAATGTCGACATTTTCCGAGGCTTGGCATGTCATTGGCATGCCATGGTCGACATTTTGCGAGGCTTGGCATGTCGTTGGCATGCCATGGTCGACATTTGACATGCCAATGTCGACATTTTGTGAGGCATGGCATGTCATTGGCATGTCGTTGGCATGTCATTGGCATGTCGTTGGCATGCCATGGTCGACATTTGACATGCCAATGTCGACATTTTGTGAGGCTTGGCATGTCGTTGGCATGTCATTGGCATGTCGTTGGCATGCCATGGTCGACATTTGACATGCCAATGTCGACATTTTGTGAGGCTTGGCATGTCATTGGCATGCCATGGTCGACATTTTGACATGCCAATGTCGACATTTTCCGAGGCTTGGCATGTCATTGGCATGCCATGGTCGGCATTTTGACATGCCAATGTCGACATTTTGCGAGGCTTGGCAT
>JAOVFK010000069.1:0-2500 GCA_033882615.1 Malus asiatica | reverse complement strand
AACACCCGCTCCCAAGCAAAAGAAAACAAACCCACCCCAAAAGTTTAAAAGAGAAAACATTTTTCCCAACCCGCTATTTTTCAAAACGTTTTTTCCACCCCGCTTAAAACCATTTTGTCCCCCTTTTAATTTTGAAAACGAAAACATTTTTGTTTTGTTTGAAAACATTTCAAAACATTTCAAAACATTTGGAAAATTTTAAAAAAAAAAAAAAAATTTTGAAAACGCACCCATGGTGGCGGCGGCGGCGGAGGGGGACCGCCACCGTCGCCGCCACCATGGGCGGGAATGTCCCAAACCCGACACATCATCTATTCCGAGGCAACACGTGATGATGTGCGGGAATGTCATCCCTAGACCGATGGTGCAGCCTGCATGCCAAGCTTGGGAGGCTTGACATCCAGGGAGCACCACCCCCCTATATAGCATATTATGCTGTTATGGCACTGCCAGGAGGAGACATCAGTTTTCGCGAGGAGTCATATTGGGCCATAAAAAAACCAATACTTGGAATTTGAACACGATTTTTTGCAGGGATGTACATATAGATGCAAGGGATTTTCAGAAAAAAATTCAGACTTTTTTGAGCATGGCAAGTATTTTATTTTATTTTTTGAAGTCGAGGAATTGGAAAAATCGTAAAAAAAAATCGGCGCGAGATTTTTCAATTCCGTAAGTTTGAGGACCTTCTAAAAATCATATACTAACTATATGGTGCGGGTTGTGCGGGGAAATTATCAATAAAAATGGGACTTGACATTGTTTGAAGATTTTCGACGCGTTTCGACATGCCTGCTGTGCAATTTGGCATGTCAAAAGTTATGTCAGAGTGGGCGCTAGCCTCGCTTGCTGTCGGCAGGAAGCGAGGCTAGTGGCGAGGCTATTGGCGAGGCTAGCACCGAGTTTTTTGAGTGCCAAGATGCGAGGCATGGCATGTCATTGGCATGCCATGGTCGACATTTTCCGAGGCTTGGCATGTCATTGGCATGCCATGGTCGACATTTTGCGAGGCTTGGCATGTTGTTGGCATGCCATGGTCGACATTTGACATGCCAATGTCGACATTTTGCGAGGCTTGGCATGTCATTGGCATGTCATTGGCATGCCATGGTCGACATTTTGCGAGGCTTGGCATGTCATTGGCATGCCATGGTCGACATTTTGCGACGCTTGGCATGTCGTTGGCATGCCATGGTCGACATTTGACATGCCAATGTCGACATTTTGCGAGGCTTGGCATGTCATTGGCATGCCATGGTCGACATTTTGCGAGGCTTGGCATGTCGTTGGCATGCCATGGTCGACATTTGACATGCCAATGTCGACATTTTGCGAGGCTTGGCATGTCATTGGCATGCCATGGTCGACATTTTGCGAGGCTTGGCATGTCATTGGCATGCCATGGTCGACATTTTGCGAGGCTTGGCATGTCGTTGGCATGCCATGGTCGACATTTGACATGCCAATGTCGACATTTTGTGAGGCTTGGCATGTCATTGGCATGCCATGGTCGACATTTTGACATGCCAATGTCGACATTTTGCGAGGCTTGGCATGTCATTGGCATGCCATGGTCGACATTTGACATGCCAATGTCGACATTTTCCGAGGCTTGGCATGTCATTGGCATGCCATGGTCGACATTTTGCGAGGCTTGGCATGTCGTTGGCATGCCATGGTCGACATTTGACATGCCAATGTCGACATTTTGTGAGGCTTGGCATGTCATTGGCATGTCGTTGGCATGTCATTGGCATGTCGTTGGCATGTCATTGGCATGTCGTTGGCATGCCATGGTCGACATTTGACATGCCAATGTCGACATTTTGTGAGGCTTGGCATGTCGTTGGCATGTCATTGGCATGTCGTTGGCATGCCATGGTCGACATTTGACATGCCAATGTCGACATTTTGTGAGGCTTGGCATGTCATTGGCATGCCATGGTCGACATTTTGACATGCCAATGTCGACATTTTCCGAGGCTTGGCATGTCATTGGCATGCCATGGTCGGCATTTGACATGCCAATGTCGACATTTTGCGAGGCTTGGCATGTCATTGGCATGCCATGGTCGACATTTGACATGCCAATGTCGACATTTTCCGAGGCTTGGCATGTCATTGGCATGCCATGGTCGACATTTTGCGAGGCTTGGCATGTCGTTGGCATGCCATGGTCGACATTTGACATGCCAATGTCGACATTTTGTGAGGCTTGGCATGTCATTGGCATGTCGTTGGCATGTCATTGGCATGTCGTTGGCATGCCATGGTCGACATTTGACATGCCAATGTCGACATTTTGTGAGGCTTGGCATGTCGTTGGCATGTCATTGGCATGTCGTTGGCATGCCATGGTCGACATTTGACATGCCAATGTCGACATTTTGTGAGGCTTGGCATGTCATTGGCATGCCATGGTCGACATTTTGACATGCCAATGTCGACATTTTCCGAGGCTTGGCATGTCATTGGCATGCCATGGTCGGCATTTGACATG
>JAOVFK010000022.1:0-39771 GCA_033882615.1 Malus asiatica | reverse complement strand
ATATATAATTAATAAATAAGCCGCTAACAATACGCAACCAAGAACTACGAAAATTAAAAAAGAGGTGGGGGGGATGCAACACGAGGACTTCCCAGGAGGTCACCCATCCTAGTACTACTCTCGCCCAAACTCGCTTAACTTCGGAGTTCTGATGGGATCCGGTGCATGTGAGTTGGTATGATCGCATCCGTTATTCTATGACTTGTAATTGTATATAACCATTTCTTTGGCCGTAACCTTTACGCGTGTGAAAATCACACCGCCCCCCAACGATCGCACGAAATTCATAAATGTTCATCACGACCGTCCCCTCGAAAATTCAAAGAAATATATAATTAATAAATAAGCCGCTAACAATACGCAACCAAGAACTACGAAAATTAAAAAAGAGGTGGGGGGGATGCAACACGAGGACTTCCCAGGAGGTCACCCATCCTAGTACTACTCTCGCCCAAACTCGCTTAACTTCGGAGTTCTGATGGGATCCGGTGCATGTGAGTTGGTATGATCGCATCCGTTATTCTATGACTTGTAATTGTATATAACCATTTCTTTGGCCGTAACCTTTACGCGTGTGAAAATCACACCGCCCCCCAACGATCGCACGAAATTCATAAATGTTCATCACGACCGTCCCTCGAAAATTCAAAGAAATATATAATTAATAAATAAGCCGCTAACAATACGCAACCAAGAACTACGAAAATTAAAAAAGAGGTGGGGGGGATGCAACACGAGGACTTCCCAGGAGGTCACCCATCCTAGTACTACTCTCGCCCAAACTCGCTTAACTTCGGAGTTCTGATGGGATCCGGTGCATGTGAGTTGGTATGATCGCATCCGTTATTCTATGACTTGTAATTGTATATAACCATTTCTTTGGCCGTAACCTTTACGCGTGTGAAAATCACACCGCCCCCCAACGATCGCACGAAATTCATAAATGTTCATCACGACCGTCCCTCGAAAATTCAAAGAAATATATAATTAATAAATAAGCCGCTAACAATACGCAACCAAGAACTACGAAAATTAAAAAGAGGTGGGGGGGATGCAACACGAGGACTTCCCAGGAGGTCACCCATCCTAGTACTACTCTCGCCCAAACTCGCTTAACTTCGGAGTTCTGATGGGATCCGGTGCATGTGAGTTGGTATGATCGCATCCGTTATTCTATGACTTGTAATTGTATATAACCATTTCTTTGGCCGTAACCTTTACGCGTGTGAAAATCACACCGCCCCCCAACGATCGCACGAAATTCATAAATGTTCATCACGACCGTCCCTCGAAAATTCAAAGAAATATATAATTAATAAATAAGCCGCTAACAATACGCAACCAAGAACTACGAAAATTAAAAAAGAGGTGGGGGGGATGCAACACGAGGACTTCCCAGGAGGTCACCCATCCTAGTACTACTCTCGCCCAAACTCGCTTAACTTCGGAGTTCTGATGGGATCCGGTGCATGTGAGTTGGTATGATCGCATCCGTTATTCTATGACTTGTAATTGTATATAACCATTTCTTTGGCCGTAACCTTTACGCGTGTGAAAATCACACCGCCCCCCAACGATCGCACGAAATTCATAAATGTTCATCACGACCGTCCCTCGAAAATTCAAAGAAATATATAATTAATAAATAAGCCGCTAACAATACGCAACCAAGAACTACGAAAATTAAAAAAGAGGTGGGGGGGATGCAACACGAGGACTTCCCAGGAGGTCACCCATCCTAGTACTACTCTCGCCCAAACTCGCTTAACTTCGGAGTTCTGATGGGATCCGGTGCATGTGAGTTGGTATGATCGCATCCGTTATTCTATGACTTGTAATTGTATATAACCATTTCTTTGGCCGTAACCTTTACGCGTGTGAAAATCACACCGCCCCCCAACGATCGCACGAAATTCATAAATGTTCATCACGACCGTCCCTCGAAAATTCAAAGAAATATATAATTAATAAATAAGCCGCTAACAATACGCAACCAAGAACTACGAAAATTAAAAAAGAGGTGGGGGGGATGCAACACGAGGACTTCCCAGGAGGTCACCCATCCTAGTACTACTCTCGCCCAAACTCGCTTAACTTCGGAGTTCTGATGGGATCCGGTGCATGTGAGTTGGTATGATCGCATCCGTTATTCTATGACTTGTAATTGTATATAACCATTTCTTTGGCCGTAACCTTTACGCGTGTGAAAATCACACCGCCCCCCAACGATCGCACGAAATTCATAAATGTTCATCACGACCGTCCCTCGAAAATTCAAAGAAATATATAATTAATAAATAAGCCGCTAACAATACGCAACCAAGAACTACGAAAATTAAAAAAGAGGTGGGGGGGATGCAACACGAGGACTTCCCAGGAGGTCACCCATCCTAGTACTACTCTCGCCCAAACTCGCTTAACTTCGGAGTTCTGATGGGATCCGGTGCATGTGAGTTGGTATGATCGCATCCGTTATTCTATGACTTGTAATTGTATATAACCATTTCTTTGGCCGTAACCTTTACGCGTGTGAAAATCACACCGCCCCCCAACGATCGCACGAAATTCATAAATGTTCATCACGACCGTCCCTCGAAAATTCAAAGAAATATATAATTAATAAATAAGCCGCTAACAATACGCAACCAAGAACTACGAAAATTAAAAAAGAGGTGGGGGGGATGCAACACGAGGACTTCCCAGGAGGTCACCCATCCTAGTACTACTCTCGCCCAAACTCGCTTAACTTCGGAGTTCTGATGGGATCCGGTGCATGTGAGTTGGTATGATCGCATCCGTTATTCTATGACTTGTAATTGTATATAACCATTTCTTTGGCCGTAACCTTTACGCGTGTGAAAATCACACCGCCCCCCAACGATCGCACGAAATTCATAAATGTTCATCACGACCGTCCCTCGAAAATTCAAAGAAATATATAATTAATAAATAAGCCGCTAACAATACGCAACCAAGAACTACGAAAATTAAAAAAGAGGTGGGGGGGATGCAACACGAGGACTTCCCAGGAGGTCACCCATCCTAGTACTACTCTCGCCCAAACTCGCTTAACTTCGGAGTTCTGATGGGATCCGGTGCATGTGAGTTGGTATGATCGCATCCGTTATTCTATGACTTGTAATTGTATATAACCATTTCTTTGGCCGTAACCTTTACGCGTGTGAAAATCACACCGCCCCCCAACGATCGCACGAAATTCATAAATGTTCATCACGACCGTCCCTCGAAAATTCAAAGAAATATATAATTAATAAATAAGCCGCTAACAATACGCAACCAAGAACTACGAAAATTAAAAAAGAGGTGGGGGGGATGCAACACGAGGACTTCCCAGGAGGTCACCCATCCTAGTACTACTCTCGCCCAAACTCGCTTAACTTCGGAGTTCTGATGGGATCCGGTGCATGTGAGTTGGTATGATCGCATCCGTTATTCTATGACTTGTAATTGTATATAACCATTTCTTTGGCCGTAACCTTTACGCGTGTGAAAATCACACCGCCCCCCCAACGATCGCACGAAATTCATAAATGTTCATCACGACCGTCCCTCGAAAATTCAAAGAAATATATAATTAATAAATAAGCCGCTAACAATACGCAACCAAGAACTACGAAAATTAAAAAAGAGGTGGGGGGGATGCAACACGAGGACTTCCCAGGAGGTCACCCATCCTAGTACTACTCTCGCCCAAACTCGCTTAACTTCGGAGTTCTGATGGGATCCGGTGCATGTGAGTTGGTATGATCGCATCCGTTATTCTATGACTTGTAATTGTATATAACCATTTCTTTGGCCGTAACCTTTACGCGTGTGAAAATCACACCGCCCCCCAACGATCGCACGAAATTCATAAATGTTCATCACGACCGTCCCCTCGAAAATTCAAAGAAATATATAATTAATAAATAAGCCGCTAACAATACGCAACCAAGAACTACGAAAATTAAAAAAGAGGTGGGGGGGATGCAACACGAGGACTTCCCAGGAGGTCACCCATCCTAGTACTACTCTCCGCCCAAACTCGCTTAACTTCGGAGTTCTGATGGGATCCGGTGCATGTGAGTTGGTATGATCGCATCCGTTATTCTATGACTTGTAATTGTATATAACCATTTCTTTGGCCGTAACCTTTACGCGTGTGAAAATCACACCGCCCCCCAACGATCGCACGAAATTCATAAATGTTCATCACGACCGTCCCTCGAAAATTCAAAGAAATATATAATTAATAAATAAGCCGCTAACAATACGCAACCAAGAACTACGAAAATTAAAAAAGAGGTGGGGGGGATGCAACACGAGGACTTCCCAGGAGGTCACCCATCCTAGTACTACTCTCGCCCAAACTCGCTTAACTTCGGAGTTCTGATGGGATCCGGTGCATGTGAGTTGGTATGATCGCATCCGTTATTCTATGACTTGTAATTGTATATAACCATTTCTTTGGCCGTAACCTTTACGCGTGTGAAAATCACACCGCCCCCCAACGATCGCACGAAATTCATAAATGTTCATCACGACCGTCCCTCGAAAATTCAAAGAAATATATAATTAATAAATAAGCCGCTAACAATACGCAACCAAGAACTACGAAAATTAAAAAAGAGGTGGGGGGGATGCAACACGAGGACTTCCCAGGAGGTCACCCATCCTAGTACTACTCTCGCCCAAACTCGCTTAACTTCGGAGTTCTGATGGGATCCGGTGCATGTGAGTTGGTATGATCGCATCCGTTATTCTATGACTTGTAATTGTATATAACCATTTCTTTGGCCGTAACCTTTACGCGTGTGAAAATCACACCGCCCCCCAACGATCGCACGAAATTCATAAATGTTCATCACGACCGTCCCTCGAAAATTCAAAGAAATATATAATTAATAAATAAGCCGCTAACAATACGCAACCAAGAACTACGAAAATTAAAAAAGAGGTGGGGGGGATGCAACACGAGGACTTCCCAGGAGGTCACCCATCCTAGTACTACTCTCGCCCAAACTCGCTTAACTTCGGAGTTCTGATGGGATCCGGTGCATGTGAGTTGGTATGATCGCATCCGTTATTCTATGACTTGTAATTGTATATAACCATTTCTTTGGCCGTAACCTTTACGCGTGTGAAAATCACACCGCCCCCCAACGATCGCACGAAATTCATAAATGTTCATCACGACCGTCCCTCGAAAATTCAAAGAAATATATAATTAATAAATAAGCCGCTAACAATACGCAACCAAGAACTACGAAAATTAAAAAAGAGGTGGGGGGGATGCAACACGAGGACTTCCCAGGAGGTCACCCATCCTAGTACTACTCTCGCCCAAACTCGCTTAACTTCGGAGTTCTGATGGGATCCGGTGCATGTGAGTTGGTATGATCGCATCCGTTATTCTATGACTTGTAATTGTATATAACCATTTCTTTGGCCGTAACCTTTACGCGTGTGAAAATCACACCGCCCCCCAACGATCGCACGAAATTCATAAATGTTCATCACGACCGTCCCTCGAAAATTCAAAGAAATATATAATTAATAAATAAGCCGCTAACAATACGCAACCAAGAACTACGAAAATTAAAAAAGAGGTGGGGGGGATGCAACACGAGGACTTCCCAGGAGGTCACCCATCCTAGTACTACTCTCGCCCAAACTCGCTTAACTTCGGAGTTCTGATGGGATCCGGTGCATGTGAGTTGGTATGATCGCATCCGTTATTCTATGACTTGTAATTGTATATAACCATTTCTTTGGCCGTAACCTTTACGCGTGTGAAAATCACACCGCCCCCCCAACGATCGCACGAAATTCATAAATGTTCATCACGACCGTCCCTCGAAAATTCAAAGAAATATATAATTAATAAATAAGCCGCTAACAATACGCAACCAAGAACTACGAAAATTAAAAAAGAGGTGGGGGGGATGCAACACGAGGACTTCCCAGGAGGTCACCCATCCTAGTACTACTCTCGCCCAAACTCGCTTAACTTCGGAGTTCTGATGGGATCCGGTGCATGTGAGTTGGTATGATCGCATCCGTTATTCTATGACTTGTAATTGTATATAACCATTTCTTTGGCCGTAACCTTTACGCGTGTGAAAATCACACCGCCCCCCAACGATCGCACGAAATTCATAAATGTTCATCACGACCGTCCCTCGAAAATTCAAAGAAATATATAATTAATAAATAAGCCGCTAACAATACGCAACCAAGAACTACGAAAATTAAAAAAGAGGTGGGGGGGATGCAACACGAGGACTTCCCAGGAGGTCACCCATCCTAGTACTACTCTCGCCCAAACTCGCTTAACTTCGGAGTTCTGATGGGATCCGGTGCATGTGAGTTGGTATGATCGCATCCGTTATTCTATGACTTGTAATTGTATATAACCATTTCTTTGGCCGTAACCTTTACGCGTGTGAAAATCACACCGCCCCCCAACGATCGCACGAAATTCATAAATGTTCATCACGACCGTCCCTCGAAAATTCAAAGAAATATATAATTAATAAATAAGCCGCTAACAATACGCAACCAAGAACTACGAAAATTAAAAAAGAGGTGGGGGGGATGCAACACGAGGACTTCCCAGGAGGTCACCCATCCTAGTACTACTCTCGCCCAAACTCGCTTAACTTCGGAGTTCTGATGGGATCCGGTGCATGTGAGTTGGTATGATCGCATCCGTTATTCTATGACTTGTAATTGTATATAACCATTTCTTTGGCCGTAACCTTTACGCGTGTGAAAATCACACCGCCCCCCAACGATCGCACGAAATTCATAAATGTTCATCACGACCGTCCCTCGAAAATTCAAAGAAATATATAATTAATAAATAAGCCGCTAACAATACGCAACCAAGAACTACGAAAATTAAAAAAGAGGTGGGGGGATGCAACACGAGGACTTCCCAGGAGGTCACCCATCCTAGTACTACTCTCGCCCAAACTCGCTTAACTTCGGAGTTCTGATGGGATCCGGTGCATGTGAGTTGGTATGATCGCATCCGTTATTCTATGACTTGTAATTGTATATAACCATTTCTTTGGCCGTAACCTTTACGCGTGTGAAAATCACACCGCCCCCCAACGATCGCACGAAATTCATAAATGTTCATCACGACCGTCCCTCGAAAATTCAAAGAAATATATAATTAATAAATAAGCCGCTAACAATACGCAACCAAGAACTACGAAAATTAAAAAAGAGGTGGGGGGGATGCAACACGAGGACTTCCCAGGAGGTCACCCATCCTAGTACTACTCTCGCCCAAACTCGCTTAACTTCGGAGTTCTGATGGGATCCGGTGCATGTGAGTTGGTATGATCGCATCCGTTATTCTATGACTTGTAATTGTATATAACCATTTCTTTGGCCGTAACCTTTACGCGTGTGAAAATCACACCGCCCCCCAACGATCGCACGAAATTCATAAATGTTCATCACGACCGTCCCTCGAAAATTCAAAGAAATATATAATTAATAAATAAGCCGCTAACAATACGCAACCAAGAACTACGAAAATTAAAAAAGAGGTGGGGGGGATGCAACACGAGGACTTCCCAGGAGGTCACCCATCCTAGTACTACTCTCGCCCAAACTCGCTTAACTTCGGAGTTCTGATGGGATCCGGTGCATGTGAGTTGGTATGATCGCATCCGTTATTCTATGACTTGTAATTGTATATAACCATTTCTTTGGCCGTAACCTTTACGCGTGTGAAAATCACACCGCCCCCCAACGATCGCACGAAATTCATAAATGTTCATCACGACCGTCCCTCGAAAATTCAAAGAAATATATAATTAATAAATAAGCCGCTAACAATACGCAACCAAGAACTACGAAAATTAAAAAAGAGGTGGGGGGGATGCAACACGAGGACTTCCCAGGAGGTCACCCATCCTAGTACTACTCTCGCCCAAACTCGCTTAACTTCGGAGTTCTGATGGGATCCGGTGCATGTGAGTTGGTATGATCGCATCCGTTATTCTATGACTTGTAATTGTATATAACCATTTCTTTGGCCGTAACCTTTACGCGTGTGAAAATCACACCGCCCCCCAACGATCGCACGAAATTCATAAATGTTCATCACGACCGTCCCTCGAAAATTCAAAGAAATATATAATTAATAAATAAGCCGCTAACAATACGCAACCAAGAACTACGAAAATTAAAAAAGAGGTGGGGGGGATGCAACACGAGGACTTCCCAGGAGGTCACCCATCCTAGTACTACTCTCGCCCAAACTCGCTTAACTTCGGAGTTCTGATGGGATCCGGTGCATGTGAGTTGGTATGATCGCATCCGTTATTCTATGACTTGTAATTGTATATAACCATTTCTTTGGCCGTAACCTTTACGCGTGTGAAAATCACACCGCCCCCCAACGATCGCACGAAATTCATAAATGTTCATCACGACCGTCCCTCGAAAATTCAAAGAAATATATAATTAATAAATAAGCCGCTAACAATACGCAACCAAGAACTACGAAAATTAAAAAAGAGGTGGGGGGGATGCAACACGAGGACTTCCCAGGAGGTCACCCATCCTAGTACTACTCTCGCCCAAACTCGCTTAACTTCGGAGTTCTGATGGGATCCGGTGCATGTGAGTTGGTATGATCGCATCCGTTATTCTATGACTTGTAATTGTATATAACCATTTCTTTGGCCGTAACCTTTACGCGTGTGAAAATCACACCGCCCCCCAACGATCGCACGAAATTCATAAATGTTCATCACGACCGTCCCTCGAAAATTCAAAGAAATATATAATTAATAAATAAGCCGCTAACAATACGCAACCAAGAACTACGAAAATTAAAAAAGAGGTGGGGGGGATGCAACACGAGGACTTCCCAGGAGGTCACCCATCCTAGTACTACTCTCGCCCAAACTCGCTTAACTTCGGAGTTCTGATGGGATCCGGTGCATGTGAGTTGGTATGATCGCATCCGTTATTCTATGACTTGTAATTGTATATAACCATTTCTTTGGCCGTAACCTTTACGCGTGTGAAAATCACACCGCCCCCCAACGATCGCACGAAATTCATAAATGTTCATCACGACCGTCCCTCGAAAATTCAAAGAAATATATAATTAATAAATAAGCCGCTAACAATACGCAACCAAGAACTACGAAAATTAAAAAAGAGGTGGGGGGGATGCAACACGAGGACTTCCCAGGAGGTCACCCATCCTAGTACTACTCTCGCCCAAACTCGCTTAACTTCGGAGTTCTGATGGGATCCGGTGCATGTGAGTTGGTATGATCGCATCCGTTATTCTATGACTTGTAATTGTATATAACCATTTCTTTGGCCGTAACCTTTACGCGTGTGAAAATCACACCGCCCCCCAACGATCGCACGAAATTCATAAATGTTCATCACGACCGTCCCTCGAAAATTCAAAGAAATATATAATTAATAAATAAGCCGCTAACAATACGCAACCAAGAACTACGAAAATTAAAAAAGAGGTGGGGGGGATGCAACACGAGGACTTCCCAGGAGGTCACCCATCCTAGTACTACTCTCGCCCAAACTCGCTTAACTTCGGAGTTCTGATGGGATCCGGTGCATGTGAGTTGGTATGATCGCATCCGTTATTCTATGACTTGTAATTGTATATAACCATTTCTTTGGCCGTAACCTTTACGCGTGTGAAAATCACACCGCCCCCCAACGATCGCACGAAATTCATAAATGTTCATCACGACCGTCCCTCGAAAATTCAAAGAAATATATAATTAATAAATAAGCCGCTAACAATACGCAACCAAGAACTACGAAAATTAAAAAAGAGGTGGGGGGGATGCAACACGAGGACTTCCCAGGAGGTCACCCATCCTAGTACTACTCTCGCCCAAACTCGCTTAACTTCGGAGTTCTGATGGGATCCGGTGCATGTGAGTTGGTATGATCGCATCCGTTATTCTATGACTTGTAATTGTATATAACCATTTCTTTGGCCGTAACCTTTACGCGTGTGAAAATCACACCGCCCCCCAACGATCGCACGAAATTCATAAATGTTCATCACGACCGTCCCTCGAAAATTCAAAGAAATATATAATTAATAAATAAGCCGCTAACAATACGCAACCAAGAACTACGAAAATTAAAAAAGAGGTGGGGGGGATGCAACACGAGGACTTCCCAGGAGGTCACCCATCCTAGTACTACTCTCGCCCAAACTCGCTTAACTTCGGAGTTCTGATGGGATCCGGTGCATGTGAGTTGGTATGATCGCATCCGTTATTCTATGACTTGTAATTGTATATAACCATTTCTTTGGCCGTAACCTTTACGCGTGTGAAAATCACACCGCCCCCCAACGATCGCACGAAATTCATAAATGTTCATCACGACCGTCCCTCGAAAATTCAAAGAAATATATAATTAATAAATAAGCCGCTAACAATACGCAACCAAGAACTACGAAAATTAAAAAAGAGGTGGGGGGGATGCAACACGAGGACTTCCCAGGAGGTCACCCATCCTAGTACTACTCTCGCCCAAACTCGCTTAACTTCGGAGTTCTGATGGGATCCGGTGCATGTGAGTTGGTATGATCGCATCCGTTATTCTATGACTTGTAATTGTATATAACCATTTCTTTGGCCGTAACCTTTACGCGTGTGAAAATCACACCGCCCCCCAACGATCGCACGAAATTCATAAATGTTCATCACGACCGTCCCTCGAAAATTCAAAGAAATATATAATTAATAAATAAGCCGCTAACAATACGCAACCAAGAACTACGAAAATTAAAAAAGAGGTGGGGGGGATGCAACACGAGGACTTCCCAGGAGGTCACCCATCCTAGTACTACTCTCGCCCAAACTCGCTTAACTTCGGAGTTCTGATGGGATCCGGTGCATGTGAGTTGGTATGATCGCATCCGTTATTCTATGACTTGTAATTGTATATAACCATTTCTTTGGCCGTAACCTTTACGCGTGTGAAAATCACACCGCCCCCCAACGATCGCACGAAATTCATAAATGTTCATCACGACCGTCCCTCGAAAATTCAAAGAAATATATAATTAATAAATAAGCCGCTAACAATACGCAACCAAGAACTACGAAAATTAAAAAAGAGGTGGGGGGGATGCAACACGAGGACTTCCCAGGAGGTCACCCATCCTAGTACTACTCTCGCCCAAACTCGCTTAACTTCGGAGTTCTGATGGGATCCGGTGCATGTGAGTTGGTATGATCGCATCCGTTATTCTATGACTTGTAATTGTATATAACCATTTCTTTGGCCGTAACCTTTACGCGTGTGAAAATCACACCGCCCCCCAACGATCGCACGAAATTCATAAATGTTCATCACGACCGTCCCTCGAAAATTCAAAGAAATATATAATTAATAAATAAGCCGCTAACAATACGCAACCAAGAACTACGAAAATTAAAAAAGAGGTGGGGGGGATGCAACACGAGGACTTCCCAGGAGGTCACCCATCCTAGTACTACTCTCGCCCAAACTCGCTTAACTTCGGAGTTCTGATGGGATCCGGTGCATGTGAGTTGGTATGATCGCATCCGTTATTCTATGACTTGTAATTGTATATAACCATTTCTTTGGCCGTAACCTTTACGCGTGTGAAAATCACACCGCCCCCCAACGATCGCACGAAATTCATAAATGTTCATCACGACCGTCCCTCGAAAATTCAAAGAAATATATAATTAATAAATAAGCCGCTAACAATACGCAACCAAGAACTACGAAAATTAAAAAAGAGGTGGGGGGGATGCAACACGAGGACTTCCCAGGAGGTCACCCATCCTAGTACTACTCTCGCCCAAACTCGCTTAACTTCGGAGTTCTGATGGGATCCGGTGCATGTGAGTTGGTATGATCGCATCCGTTATTCTATGACTTGTAATTGTATATAACCATTTCTTTGGCCGTAACCTTTACGCGTGTGAAAATCACACCGCCCCCCAACGATCGCACGAAATTCATAAATGTTCATCACGACCGTCCCTCGAAAATTCAAAGAAATATATAATTAATAAATAAGCCGCTAACAATACGCAACCAAGAACTACGAAAATTAAAAAAGAGGTGGGGGGGATGCAACACGAGGACTTCCCAGGAGGTCACCCATCCTAGTACTACTCTCGCCCAAACTCGCTTAACTTCGGAGTTCTGATGGGATCCGGTGCATGTGAGTTGGTATGATCGCATCCGTTATTCTATGACTTGTAATTGTATATAACCATTTCTTTGGCCGTAACCTTTACGCGTGTGAAAATCACACCGCCCCCCAACGATCGCACGAAATTCATAAATGTTCATCACGACCGTCCCTCGAAAATTCAAAGAAATATATAATTAATAAATAAGCCGCTAACAATACGCAACCAAGAACTACGAAAATTAAAAAAGAGGTGGGGGGGATGCAACACGAGGACTTCCCAGGAGGTCACCCATCCTAGTACTACTCTCGCCCAAACTCGCTTAACTTCGGAGTTCTGATGGGATCCGGTGCATGTGAGTTGGTATGATCGCATCCGTTATTCTATGACTTGTAATTGTATATAACCATTTCTTTGGCCGTAACCTTTACGCGTGTGAAAATCACACCGCCCCCCAACGATCGCACGAAATTCATAAATGTTCATCACGACCGTCCCTCGAAAATTCAAAGAAATATATAATTAATAAATAAGCCGCTAACAATACGCAACCAAGAACTACGAAAATTAAAAAAGAGGTGGGGGGGATGCAACACGAGGACTTCCCAGGAGGTCACCCATCCTAGTACTACTCTCGCCCAAACTCGCTTAACTTCGGAGTTCTGATGGGATCCGGTGCATGTGAGTTGGTATGATCGCATCCGTTATTCTATGACTTGTAATTGTATATAACCATTTCTTTGGCCGTAACCTTTACGCGTGTGAAAATCACACCGCCCCCCAACGATCGCACGAAATTCATAAATGTTCATCACGACCGTCCCTCGAAAATTCAAAGAAATATATAATTAATAAATAAGCCGCTAACAATACGCAACCAAGAACTACGAAAATTAAAAAAGAGGTGGGGGGGATGCAACACGAGGACTTCCCAGGAGGTCACCCATCCTAGTACTACTCTCGCCCAAACTCGCTTAACTTCGGAGTTCTGATGGGATCCGGTGCATGTGAGTTGGTATGATCGCATCCGTTATTCTATGACTTGTAATTGTATATAACCATTTCTTTGGCCGTAACCTTTACGCGTGTGAAAATCACACCGCCCCCCAACGATCGCACGAAATTCATAAATGTTCATCACGACCGTCCCTCGAAAATTCAAAGAAATATATAATTAATAAATAAGCCGCTAACAATACGCAACCAAGAACTACGAAAATTAAAAAAGAGGTGGGGGGGATGCAACACGAGGACTTCCCAGGAGGTCACCCATCCTAGTACTACTCTCGCCCAAACTCGCTTAACTTCGGAGTTCTGATGGGATCCGGTGCATGTGAGTTGGTATGATCGCATCCGTTATTCTATGACTTGTAATTGTATATAACCATTTCTTTGGCCGTAACCTTTACGCGTGTGAAAATCACACCGCCCCCCAACGATCGCACGAAATTCATAAATGTTCATCACGACCGTCCCTCGAAAATTCAAAGAAATATATAATTAATAAATAAGCCGCTAACAATACGCAACCAAGAACTACGAAAATTAAAAAAGAGGTGGGGGGGATGCAACACGAGGACTTCCCAGGAGGTCACCCATCCTAGTACTACTCTCGCCCAAACTCGCTTAACTTCGGAGTTCTGATGGGATCCGGTGCATGTGAGTTGGTATGATCGCATCCGTTATTCTATGACTTGTAATTGTATATAACCATTTCTTTGGCCGTAACCTTTACGCGTGTGAAAATCACACCGCCCCCCAACGATCGCACGAAATTCATAAATGTTCATCACGACCGTCCCTCGAAAATTCAAAGAAATATATAATTAATAAATAAGCCGCTAACAATACGCAACCAAGAACTACGAAAATTAAAAAAGAGGTGGGGGGGATGCAACACGAGGACTTCCCAGGAGGTCACCCATCCTAGTACTACTCTCGCCCAAACTCGCTTAACTTCGGAGTTCTGATGGGATCCGGTGCATGTGAGTTGGTATGATCGCATCCGTTATTCTATGACTTGTAATTGTATATAACCATTTCTTTGGCCGTAACCTTTACGCGTGTGAAAATCACACCGCCCCCCAACGATCGCACGAAATTCATAAATGTTCATCACGACCGTCCCTCGAAAATTCAAAGAAATATATAATTAATAAATAAGCCGCTAACAATACGCAACCAAGAACTACGAAAATTAAAAAAGAGGTGGGGGGGATGCAACACGAGGACTTCCCAGGAGGTCACCCATCCTAGTACTACTCTCGCCCAAACTCGCTTAACTTCGGAGTTCTGATGGGATCCGGTGCATGTGAGTTGGTATGATCGCATCCGTTATTCTATGACTTGTAATTGTATATAACCATTTCTTTGGCCGTAACCTTTACGCGTGTGAAAATCACACCGCCCCCCAACGATCGCACGAAATTCATAAATGTTCATCACGACCGTCCCTCGAAAATTCAAAGAAATATATAATTAATAAATAAGCCGCTAACAATACGCAACCAAGAACTACGAAAATTAAAAAAGAGGTGGGGGGGATGCAACACGAGGACTTCCCAGGAGGTCACCCATCCTAGTACTACTCTCGCCCAAACTCGCTTAACTTCGGAGTTCTGATGGGATCCGGTGCATGTGAGTTGGTATGATCGCATCCGTTATTCTATGACTTGTAATTGTATATAACCATTTCTTTGGCCGTAACCTTTACGCGTGTGAAAATCACACCGCCCCCCAACGATCGCACGAAATTCATAAATGTTCATCACGACCGTCCCTCGAAAATTCAAAGAAATATATAATTAATAAATAAGCCGCTAACAATACGCAACCAAGAACTACGAAAATTAAAAAAGAGGTGGGGGGGATGCAACACGAGGACTTCCCAGGAGGTCACCCATCCTAGTACTACTCTCGCCCAAACTCGCTTAACTTCGGAGTTCTGATGGGATCCGGTGCATGTGAGTTGGTATGATCGCATCCGTTATTCTATGACTTGTAATTGTATATAACCATTTCTTTGGCCGTAACCTTTACGCGTGTGAAAATCACACCGCCCCCCAACGATCGCACGAAATTCATAAATGTTCATCACGACCGTCCCTCGAAAATTCAAAGAAATATATAATTAATAAATAAGCCGCTAACAATACGCAACCAAGAACTACGAAAATTAAAAAAGAGGTGGGGGGGATGCAACACGAGGACTTCCCAGGAGGTCACCCATCCTAGTACTACTCTCGCCCAAACTCGCTTAACTTCGGAGTTCTGATGGGATCCGGTGCATGTGAGTTGGTATGATCGCATCCGTTATTCTATGACTTGTAATTGTATATAACCATTTCTTTGGCCGTAACCTTTACGCGTGTGAAAATCACACCGCCCCCCAACGATCGCACGAAATTCATAAATGTTCATCACGACCGTCCCTCGAAAATTCAAAGAAATATATAATTAATAAATAAGCCGCTAACAATACGCAACCAAGAACTACGAAAATTAAAAAAGAGGTGGGGGGGATGCAACACGAGGACTTCCCAGGAGGTCACCCATCCTAGTACTACTCTCGCCCAAACTCGCTTAACTTCGGAGTTCTGATGGGATCCGGTGCATGTGAGTTGGTATGATCGCATCCGTTATTCTATGACTTGTAATTGTATATAACCATTTCTTTGGCCGTAACCTTTACGCGTGTGAAAATCACACCGCCCCCCAACGATCGCACGAAATTCATAAATGTTCATCACGACCGTCCCTCGAAAATTCAAAGAAATATATAATTAATAAATAAGCCGCTAACAATACGCAACCAAGAACTACGAAAATTAAAAAAGAGGTGGGGGGGATGCAACACGAGGACTTCCCAGGAGGTCACCCATCCTAGTACTACTCTCGCCCAAACTCGCTTAACTTCGGAGTTCTGATGGGATCCGGTGCATGTGAGTTGGTATGATCGCATCCGTTATTCTATGACTTGTAATTGTATATAACCATTTCTTTGGCCGTAACCTTTACGCGTGTGAAAATCACACCGCCCCCCAACGATCGCACGAAATTCATAAATGTTCATCACGACCGTCCCTCGAAAATTCAAAGAAATATATAATTAATAAATAAGCCGCTAACAATACGCAACCAAGAACTACGAAAATTAAAAAAGAGGTGGGGGGGATGCAACACGAGGACTTCCCAGGAGGTCACCCATCCTAGTACTACTCTCGCCCAAACTCGCTTAACTTCGGAGTTCTGATGGGATCCGGTGCATGTGAGTTGGTATGATCGCATCCGTTATTCTATGACTTGTAATTGTATATAACCATTTCTTTGGCCGTAACCTTTACGCGTGTGAAAATCACACCGCCCCCCAACGATCGCACGAAATTCATAAATGTTCATCACGACCGTCCCTCGAAAATTCAAAGAAATATATAATTAATAAATAAGCCGCTAACAATACGCAACCAAGAACTACGAAAATTAAAAAAGAGGTGGGGGGGATGCAACACGAGGACTTCCCAGGAGGTCACCCATCCTAGTACTACTCTCGCCCAAACTCGCTTAACTTCGGAGTTCTGATGGGATCCGGTGCATGTGAGTTGGTATGATCGCATCCGTTATTCTATGACTTGTAATTGTATATAACCATTTCTTTGGCCGTAACCTTTACGCGTGTGAAAATCACACCGCCCCCCAACGATCGCACGAAATTCATAAATGTTCATCACGACCGTCCCTCGAAAATTCAAAGAAATATATAATTAATAAATAAGCCGCTAACAATACGCAACCAAGAACTACGAAAATTAAAAAAGAGGTGGGGGGGATGCAACACGAGGACTTCCCAGGAGGTCACCCATCCTAGTACTACTCTCGCCCAAACTCGCTTAACTTCGGAGTTCTGATGGGATCCGGTGCATGTGAGTTGGTATGATCGCATCCGTTATTCTATGACTTGTAATTGTATATAACCATTTCTTTGGCCGTAACCTTTACGCGTGTGAAAATCACACCGCCCCCCAACGATCGCACGAAATTCATAAATGTTCATCACGACCGTCCCTCGAAAATTCAAAGAAATATATAATTAATAAATAAGCCGCTAACAATACGCAACCAAGAACTACGAAAATTAAAAAAGAGGTGGGGGGGATGCAACACGAGGACTTCCCAGGAGGTCACCCATCCTAGTACTACTCTCGCCCAAACTCGCTTAACTTCGGAGTTCTGATGGGATCCGGTGCATGTGAGTTGGTATGATCGCATCCGTTATTCTATGACTTGTAATTGTATATAACCATTTCTTTGGCCGTAACCTTTACGCGTGTGAAAATCACACCGCCCCCCAACGATCGCACGAAATTCATAAATGTTCATCACGACCGTCCCTCGAAAATTCAAAGAAATATATAATTAATAAATAAGCCGCTAACAATACGCAACCAAGAACTACGAAAATTAAAAAAGAGGTGGGGGGGATGCAACACGAGGACTTCCCAGGAGGTCACCCATCCTAGTACTACTCTCGCCCAAACTCGCTTAACTTCGGAGTTCTGATGGGATCCGGTGCATGTGAGTTGGTATGATCGCATCCGTTATTCTATGACTTGTAATTGTATATAACCATTTCTTTGGCCGTAACCTTTACGCGTGTGAAAATCACACCGCCCCCCAACGATCGCACGAAATTCATAAATGTTCATCACGACCGTCCCTCGAAAATTCAAAGAAATATATAATTAATAAATAAGCCGCTAACAATACGCAACCAAGAACTACGAAAATTAAAAAAGAGGTGGGGGGGATGCAACACGAGGACTTCCCAGGAGGTCACCCATCCTAGTACTACTCTCGCCCAAACTCGCTTAACTTCGGAGTTCTGATGGGATCCGGTGCATGTGAGTTGGTATGATCGCATCCGTTATTCTATGACTTGTAATTGTATATAACCATTTCTTTGGCCGTAACCTTTACGCGTGTGAAAATCACACCGCCCCCCAACGATCGCACGAAATTCATAAATGTTCATCACGACCGTCCCTCGAAAATTCAAAGAAATATATAATTAATAAATAAGCCGCTAACAATACGCAACCAAGAACTACGAAAATTAAAAAAGAGGTGGGGGGGATGCAACACGAGGACTTCCCAGGAGGTCACCCATCCTAGTACTACTCTCGCCCAAACTCGCTTAACTTCGGAGTTCTGATGGGATCCGGTGCATGTGAGTTGGTATGATCGCATCCGTTATTCTATGACTTGTAATTGTATATAACCATTTCTTTGGCCGTAACCTTTACGCGTGTGAAAATCACACCGCCCCCCAACGATCGCACGAAATTCATAAATGTTCATCACGACCGTCCCTCGAAAATTCAAAGAAATATATAATTAATAAATAAGCCGCTAACAATACGCAACCAAGAACTACGAAAATTAAAAAAGAGGTGGGGGGGATGCAACACGAGGACTTCCCAGGAGGTCACCCATCCTAGTACTACTCTCGCCCAAACTCGCTTAACTTCGGAGTTCTGATGGGATCCGGTGCATGTGAGTTGGTATGATCGCATCCGTTATTCTATGACTTGTAATTGTATATAACCATTTCTTTGGCCGTAACCTTTACGCGTGTGAAAATCACACCGCCCCCCAACGATCGCACGAAATTCATAAATGTTCATCACGACCGTCCCTCGAAAATTCAAAGAAATATATAATTAATAAATAAGCCGCTAACAATACGCAACCAAGAACTACGAAAATTAAAAAAGAGGTGGGGGGGATGCAACACGAGGACTTCCCAGGAGGTCACCCATCCTAGTACTACTCTCGCCCAAACTCGCTTAACTTCGGAGTTCTGATGGGATCCGGTGCATGTGAGTTGGTATGATCGCATCCGTTATTCTATGACTTGTAATTGTATATAACCATTTCTTTGGCCGTAACCTTTACGCGTGTGAAAATCACACCGCCCCCCAACGATCGCACGAAATTCATAAATGTTCATCACGACCGTCCCTCGAAAATTCAAAGAAATATATAATTAATAAATAAGCCGCTAACAATACGCAACCAAGAACTACGAAAATTAAAAAAGAGGTGGGGGGGATGCAACACGAGGACTTCCCAGGAGGTCACCCATCCTAGTACTACTCTCGCCCAAACTCGCTTAACTTCGGAGTTCTGATGGGATCCGGTGCATGTGAGTTGGTATGATCGCATCCGTTATTCTATGACTTGTAATTGTATATAACCATTTCTTTGGCCGTAACCTTTACGCGTGTGAAAATCACACCGCCCCCCAACGATCGCACGAAATTCATAAATGTTCATCACGACCGTCCCTCGAAAATTCAAAGAAATATATAATTAATAAATAAGCCGCTAACAATACGCAACCAAGAACTACGAAAATTAAAAAAGAGGTGGGGGGGATGCAACACGAGGACTTCCCAGGAGGTCACCCATCCTAGTACTACTCTCGCCCAAACTCGCTTAACTTCGGAGTTCTGATGGGATCCGGTGCATGTGAGTTGGTATGATCGCATCCGTTATTCTATGACTTGTAATTGTATATAACCATTTCTTTGGCCGTAACCTTTACGCGTGTGAAAATCACACCGCCCCCCAACGATCGCACGAAATTCATAAATGTTCATCACGACCGTCCCTCGAAAATTCAAAGAAATATATAATTAATAAATAAGCCGCTAACAATACGCAACCAAGAACTACGAAAATTAAAAAAGAGGTGGGGGGGATGCAACACGAGGACTTCCCAGGAGGTCACCCATCCTAGTACTACTCTCGCCCAAACTCGCTTAACTTCGGAGTTCTGATGGGATCCGGTGCATGTGAGTTGGTATGATCGCATCCGTTATTCTATGACTTGTAATTGTATATAACCATTTCTTTGGCCGTAACCTTTACGCGTGTGAAAATCACACCGCCCCCCAACGATCGCACGAAATTCATAAATGTTCATCACGACCGTCCCTCGAAAATTCAAAGAAATATATAATTAATAAATAAGCCGCTAACAATACGCAACCAAGAACTACGAAAATTAAAAAAGAGGTGGGGGGGATGCAACACGAGGACTTCCCAGGAGGTCACCCATCCTAGTACTACTCTCGCCCAAACTCGCTTAACTTCGGAGTTCTGATGGGATCCGGTGCATGTGAGTTGGTATGATCGCATCCGTTATTCTATGACTTGTAATTGTATATAACCATTTCTTTGGCCGTAACCTTTACGCGTGTGAAAATCACACCGCCCCCCAACGATCGCACGAAATTCATAAATGTTCATCACGACCGTCCCTCGAAAATTCAAAGAAATATATAATTAATAAATAAGCCGCTAACAATACGCAACCAAGAACTACGAAAATTAAAAAAGAGGTGGGGGGGATGCAACACGAGGACTTCCCAGGAGGTCACCCATCCTAGTACTACTCTCGCCCAAACTCGCTTAACTTCGGAGTTCTGATGGGATCCGGTGCATGTGAGTTGGTATGATCGCATCCGTTATTCTATGACTTGTAATTGTATATAACCATTTCTTTGGCCGTAACCTTTACGCGTGTGAAAATCACACCGCCCCCCAACGATCGCACGAAATTCATAAATGTTCATCACGACCGTCCCTCGAAAATTCAAAGAAATATATAATTAATAAATAAGCCGCTAACAATACGCAACCAAGAACTACGAAAATTAAAAAAGAGGTGGGGGGGATGCAACACGAGGACTTCCCAGGAGGTCACCCATCCTAGTACTACTCTCGCCCAAACTCGCTTAACTTCGGAGTTCTGATGGGATCCGGTGCATGTGAGTTGGTATGATCGCATCCGTTATTCTATGACTTGTAATTGTATATAACCATTTCTTTGGCCGTAACCTTTACGCGTGTGAAAATCACACCGCCCCCCAACGATCGCACGAAATTCATAAATGTTCATCACGACCGTCCCTCGAAAATTCAAAGAAATATATAATTAATAAATAAGCCGCTAACAATACGCAACCAAGAACTACGAAAATTAAAAAAGAGGTGGGGGGGATGCAACACGAGGACTTCCCAGGAGGTCACCCATCCTAGTACTACTCTCGCCCAAACTCGCTTAACTTCGGAGTTCTGATGGGATCCGGTGCATGTGAGTTGGTATGATCGCATCCGTTATTCTATGACTTGTAATTGTATATAACCATTTCTTTGGCCGTAACCTTTACGCGTGTGAAAATCACACCGCCCCCCAACGATCGCACGAAATTCATAAATGTTCATCACGACCGTCCCTCGAAAATTCAAAGAAATATATAATTAATAAATAAGCCGCTAACAATACGCAACCAAGAACTACGAAAATTAAAAAAGAGGTGGGGGGGATGCAACACGAGGACTTCCCAGGAGGTCACCCATCCTAGTACTACTCTCGCCCAAACTCGCTTAACTTCGGAGTTCTGATGGGATCCGGTGCATGTGAGTTGGTATGATCGCATCCGTTATTCTATGACTTGTAATTGTATATAACCATTTCTTTGGCCGTAACCTTTACGCGTGTGAAAATCACACCGCCCCCCAACGATCGCACGAAATTCATAAATGTTCATCACGACCGTCCCTCGAAAATTCAAAGAAATATATAATTAATAAATAAGCCGCTAACAATACGCAACCAAGAACTACGAAAATTAAAAAAGAGGTGGGGGGGATGCAACACGAGGACTTCCCAGGAGGTCACCCATCCTAGTACTACTCTCGCCCAAACTCGCTTAACTTCGGAGTTCTGATGGGATCCGGTGCATGTGAGTTGGTATGATCGCATCCGTTATTCTATGACTTGTAATTGTATATAACCATTTCTTTGGCCGTAACCTTTACGCGTGTGAAAATCACACCGCCCCCCAACGATCGCACGAAATTCATAAATGTTCATCACGACCGTCCCTCGAAAATTCAAAGAAATATATAATTAATAAATAAGCCGCTAACAATACGCAACCAAGAACTACGAAAATTAAAAAAGAGGTGGGGGGGATGCAACACGAGGACTTCCCAGGAGGTCACCCATCCTAGTACTACTCTCGCCCAAACTCGCTTAACTTCGGAGTTCTGATGGGATCCGGTGCATGTGAGTTGGTATGATCGCATCCGTTATTCTATGACTTGTAATTGTATATAACCATTTCTTTGGCCGTAACCTTTACGCGTGTGAAAATCACACCGCCCCCCAACGATCGCACGAAATTCATAAATGTTCATCACGACCGTCCCTCGAAAATTCAAAGAAATATATAATTAATAAATAAGCCGCTAACAATACGCAACCAAGAACTACGAAAATTAAAAAAGAGGTGGGGGGGATGCAACACGAGGACTTCCCAGGAGGTCACCCATCCTAGTACTACTCTCACCCAAACTCGCTTAACTTCGGAGTTCTGATGGGATCCGGTGCATGTGAGTTGGTATGATCGCATCCGTTATTCTATGACTTGTAATTGTATATAACCATTTCTTTGGCCGTAACCTTTACGCGTGTGAAAATCACACCGCCCCCCAACGATCGCACGAAATTCATAAATGTTCATCACGACCGTCCCTCGAAAATTCAAAGAAATATATAATTAATAAATAAGCCGCTAACAATACGCAACCAAGAACTACGAAAATTAAAAAAGAGGTGGGGGGGATGCAACACGAGGACTTCCCAGGAGGTCACCCATCCTAGTACTACTCTCGCCCAAACTCGCTTAACTTCGGAGTTCTGATGGGATCCGGTGCATGTGAGTTGGTATGATCGCATCCGTTATTCTATGACTTGTAATTGTATATAACCATTTCTTTGGCCGTAACCTTTACGCGTGTGAAAATCACACCGCCCCCCAACGATCGCACGAAATTCATAAATGTTCATCACGACCGTCCCTCGAAAATTCAAAGAAATATATAATTAATAAATAAGCCGCTAACAATACGCAACCAAGAACTACGAAAATTAAAAAAGAGGTGGGGGGGATGCAACACGAGGACTTCCCAGGAGGTCACCCATCCTAGTACTACTCTCGCCCAAACTCGCTTAACTTCGGAGTTCTGATGGGATCCGGTGCATGTGAGTTGGTATGATCGCATCCGTTATTCTATGACTTGTAATTGTATATAACCATTTCTTTGGCCGTAACCTTTACGCGTGTGAAAATCACACCGCCCCCCAACGATCGCACGAAATTCATAAATGTTCATCACGACCGTCCCTCGAAAATTCAAAGAAATATATAATTAATAAATAAGCCGCTAACAATACGCAACCAAGAACTACGAAAATTAAAAAAGAGGTGGGGGGGATGCAACACGAGGACTTCCCAGGAGGTCACCCATCCTAGTACTACTCTCGCCCAAACTCGCTTAACTTCGGAGTTCTGATGGGATCCGGTGCATGTGAGTTGGTATGATCGCATCCGTTATTCTATGACTTGTAATTGTATATAACCATTTCTTTGGCCGTAACCTTTACGCGTGTGAAAATCACACCGCCCCCCAACGATCGCACGAAATTCATAAATGTTCATCACGACCGTCCCTCGAAAATTCAAAGAAATATATAATTAATAAATAAGCCGCTAACAATACGCAACCAAGAACTACGAAAATTAAAAAAGAGGTGGGGGGGATGCAACACGAGGACTTCCCAGGAGGTCACCCATCCTAGTACTACTCTCGCCCAAACTCGCTTAACTTCGGAGTTCTGATGGGATCCGGTGCATGTGAGTTGGTATGATCGCATCCGTTATTCTATGACTTGTAATTGTATATAACCATTTCTTTGGCCGTAACCTTTACGCGTGTGAAAATCACACCGCCCCCCAACGATCGCACGAAATTCATAAATGTTCATCACGACCGTCCCTCGAAAATTCAAAGAAATATATAATTAATAAATAAGCCGCTAACAATACGCAACCAAGAACTACGAAAATTAAAAAAGAGGTGGGGGGGATGCAACACGAGGACTTCCCAGGAGGTCACCCATCCTAGTACTACTCTCGCCCAAACTCGCTTAACTTCGGAGTTCTGATGGGATCCGGTGCATGTGAGTTGGTATGATCGCATCCGTTATTCTATGACTTGTAATTGTATATAACCATTTCTTTGGCCGTAACCTTTACGCGTGTGAAAATCACACCGCCCCCCAACGATCGCACGAAATTCATAAATGTTCATCACGACCGTCCCTCGAAAATTCAAAGAAATATATAATTAATAAATAAGCCGCTAACAATACGCAACCAAGAACTACGAAAATTAAAAAAGAGGTGGGGGGGATGCAACACGAGGACTTCCCAGGAGGTCACCCATCCTAGTACTACTCTCGCCCAAACTCGCTTAACTTCGGAGTTCTGATGGGATCCGGTGCATGTGAGTTGGTATGATCGCATCCGTTATTCTATGACTTGTAATTGTATATAACCATTTCTTTGGCCGTAACCTTTACGCGTGTGAAAATCACACCGCCCCCCAACGATCGCACGAAATTCATAAATGTTCATCACGACCGTCCCTCGAAAATTCAAAGAAATATATAATTAATAAATAAGCCGCTAACAATACGCAACCAAGAACTACGAAAATTAAAAAAGAGGTGGGGGGGATGCAACACGAGGACTTCCCAGGAGGTCACCCATCCTAGTACTACTCTCGCCCAAACTCGCTTAACTTCGGAGTTCTGATGGGATCCGGTGCATGTGAGTTGGTATGATCGCATCCGTTATTCTATGACTTGTAATTGTATATAACCATTTCTTTGGCCGTAACCTTTACGCGTGTGAAAATCACACCGCCCCCCAACGATCGCACGAAATTCATAAATGTTCATCACGACCGTCCCTCGAAAATTCAAAGAAATATATAATTAATAAATAAGCCGCTAACAATACGCAACCAAGAACTACGAAAATTAAAAAAGAGGTGGGGGGGATGCAACACGAGGACTTCCCAGGAGGTCACCCATCCTAGTACTACTCTCGCCCAAACTCGCTTAACTTCGGAGTTCTGATGGGATCCGGTGCATGTGAGTTGGTATGATCGCATCCGTTATTCTATGACTTGTAATTGTATATAACCATTTCTTTGGCCGTAACCTTTACGCGTGTGAAAATCACACCGCCCCCCAACGATCGCACGAAATTCATAAATGTTCATCACGACCGTCCCTCGAAAATTCAAAGAAATATATAATTAATAAATAAGCCGCTAACAATACGCAACCAAGAACTACGAAAATTAAAAAAGAGGTGGGGGGGATGCAACACGAGGACTTCCCAGGAGGTCACCCATCCTAGTACTACTCTCGCCCAAACTCGCTTAACTTCGGAGTTCTGATGGGATCCGGTGCATGTGAGTTGGTATGATCGCATCCGTTATTCTATGACTTGTAATTGTATATAACCATTTCTTTGGCCGTAACCTTTACGCGTGTGAAAATCACACCGCCCCCCAACGATCGCACGAAATTCATAAATGTTCATCACGACCGTCCCTCGAAAATTCAAAGAAATATATAATTAATAAATAAGCCGCTAACAATACGCAACCAAGAACTACGAAAATTAAAAAAGAGGTGGGGGGGATGCAACACGAGGACTTCCCAGGAGGTCACCCATCCTAGTACTACTCTCGCCCAAACTCGCTTAACTTCGGAGTTCTGATGGGATCCGGTGCATGTGAGTTGGTATGATCGCATCCGTTATTCTATGACTTGTAATTGTATATAACCATTTCTTTGGCCGTAACCTTTACGCGTGTGAAAATCACACCGCCCCCCAACGATCGCACGAAATTCATAAATGTTCATCACGACCGTCCCTCGAAAATTCAAAGAAATATATAATTAATAAATAAGCCGCTAACAATACGCAACCAAGAACTACGAAAATTAAAAAAGAGGTGGGGGGGATGCAACACGAGGACTTCCCAGGAGGTCACCCATCCTAGTACTACTCTCGCCCAAACTCGCTTAACTTCGGAGTTCTGATGGGATCCGGTGCATGTGAGTTGGTATGATCGCATCCGTTATTCTATGACTTGTAATTGTATATAACCATTTCTTTGGCCGTAACCTTTACGCGTGTGAAAATCACACCGCCCCCCAACGATCGCACGAAATTCATAAATGTTCATCACGACCGTCCCTCGAAAATTCAAAGAAATATATAATTAATAAATAAGCCGCTAACAATACGCAACCAAGAACTACGAAAATTAAAAAAGAGGTGGGGGGGATGCAACACGAGGACTTCCCAGGAGGTCACCCATCCTAGTACTACTCTCGCCCAAACTCGCTTAACTTCGGAGTTCTGATGGGATCCGGTGCATGTGAGTTGGTATGATCGCATCCGTTATTCTATGACTTGTAATTGTATATAACCATTTCTTTGGCCGTAACCTTTACGCGTGTGAAAATCACACCGCCCCCCAACGATCGCACGAAATTCATAAATGTTCATCACGACCGTCCCTCGAAAATTCAAAGAAATATATAATTAATAAATAAGCCGCTAACAATACGCAACCAAGAACTACGAAAATTAAAAAAGAGGTGGGGGGGATGCAACACGAGGACTTCCCAGGAGGTCACCCATCCTAGTACTACTCTCGCCCAAACTCGCTTAACTTCGGAGTTCTGATGGGATCCGGTGCATGTGAGTTGGTATGATCGCATCCGTTATTCTATGACTTGTAATTGTATATAACCATTTCTTTGGCCGTAACCTTTACGCGTGTGAAAATCACACCGCCCCCCAACGATCGCACGAAATTCATAAATGTTCATCACGACCGTCCCTCGAAAATTCAAAGAAATATATAATTAATAAATAAGCCGCTAACAATACGCAACCAAGAACTACGAAAATTAAAAAAGAGGTGGGGGGGATGCAACACGAGGACTTCCCAGGAGGTCACCCATCCTAGTACTACTCTCGCCCAAACTCGCTTAACTTCGGAGTTCTGATGGGATCCGGTGCATGTGAGTTGGTATGATCGCATCCGTTATTCTATGACTTGTAATTGTATATAACCATTTCTTTGGCCGTAACCTTTACGCGTGTGAAAATCACACCGCCCCCCAACGATCGCACGAAATTCATAAATGTTCATCACGACCGTCCCTCGAAAATTCAAAGAAATATATAATTAATAAATAAGCCGCTAACAATACGCAACCAAGAACTACGAAAATTAAAAAAGAGGTGGGGGGGATGCAACACGAGGACTTCCCAGGAGGTCACCCATCCTAGTACTACTCTCGCCCAAACTCGCTTAACTTCGGAGTTCTGATGGGATCCGGTGCATGTGAGTTGGTATGATCGCATCCGTTATTCTATGACTTGTAATTGTATATAACCATTTCTTTGGCCGTAACCTTTACGCGTGTGAAAATCACACCGCCCCCCAACGATCGCACGAAATTCATAAATGTTCATCACGACCGTCCCTCGAAAATTCAAAGAAATATATAATTAATAAATAAGCCGCTAACAATACGCAACCAAGAACTACGAAAATTAAAAAAGAGGTGGGGGGGATGCAACACGAGGACTTCCCAGGAGGTCACCCATCCTAGTACTACTCTCGCCCAAACTCGCTTAACTTCGGAGTTCTGATGGGATCCGGTGCATGTGAGTTGGTATGATCGCATCCGTTATTCTATGACTTGTAATTGTATATAACCATTTCTTTGGCCGTAACCTTTACGCGTGTGAAAATCACACCGCCCCCCAACGATCGCACGAAATTCATAAATGTTCATCACGACCGTCCCTCGAAAATTCAAAGAAATATATAATTAATAAATAAGCCGCTAACAATACGCAACCAAGAACTACGAAAATTAAAAAAGAGGTGGGGGGGATGCAACACGAGGACTTCCCAGGAGGTCACCCATCCTAGTACTACTCTCGCCCAAACTCGCTTAACTTCGGAGTTCTGATGGGATCCGGTGCATGTGAGTTGGTATGATCGCATCCGTTATTCTATGACTTGTAATTGTATATAACCATTTCTTTGGCCGTAACCTTTACGCGTGTGAAAATCACACCGCCCCCCAACGATCGCACGAAATTCATAAATGTTCATCACGACCGTCCCTCGAAAATTCAAAGAAATATATAATTAATAAATAAGCCGCTAACAATACGCAACCAAGAACTACGAAAATTAAAAAAGAGGTGGGGGGGATGCAACACGAGGACTTCCCAGGAGGTCACCCATCCTAGTACTACTCTCGCCCAAACTCGCTTAACTTCGGAGTTCTGATGGGATCCGGTGCATGTGAGTTGGTATGATCGCATCCGTTATTCTATGACTTGTAATTGTATATAACCATTTCTTTGGCCGTAACCTTTACGCGTGTGAAAATCACACCGCCCCCCAACGATCGCACGAAATTCATAAATGTTCATCACGACCGTCCCTCGAAAATTCAAAGAAATATATAATTAATAAATAAGCCGCTAACAATACGCAACCAAGAACTACGAAAATTAAAAAAGAGGTGGGGGGGATGCAACACGAGGACTTCCCAGGAGGTCACCCATCCTAGTACTACTCTCGCCCAAACTCGCTTAACTTCGGAGTTCTGATGGGATCCGGTGCATGTGAGTTGGTATGATCGCATCCGTTATTCTATGACTTGTAATTGTATATAACCATTTCTTTGGCCGTAACCTTTACGCGTGTGAAAATCACACCGCCCCCCAACGATCGCACGAAATTCATAAATGTTCATCACGACCGTCCCTCGAAAATTCAAAGAAATATATAATTAATAAATAAGCCGCTAACAATACGCAACCAAGAACTACGAAAATTAAAAAAGAGGTGGGGGGGATGCAACACGAGGACTTCCCAGGAGGTCACCCATCCTAGTACTACTCTCGCCCAAACTCGCTTAACTTCGGAGTTCTGATGGGATCCGGTGCATGTGAGTTGGTATGATCGCATCCGTTATTCTATGACTTGTAATTGTATATAACCATTTCTTTGGCCGTAACCTTTACGCGTGTGAAAATCACACCGCCCCCCAACGATCGCACGAAATTCATAAATGTTCATCACGACCGTCCCTCGAAAATTCAAAGAAATATATAATTAATAAATAAGCCGCTAACAATACGCAACCAAGAACTACGAAAATTAAAAAAGAGGTGGGGGGGATGCAACACGAGGACTTCCCAGGAGGTCACCCATCCTAGTACTACTCTCGCCCAAACTCGCTTAACTTCGGAGTTCTGATGGGATCCGGTGCATGTGAGTTGGTATGATCGCATCCGTTATTCTATGACTTGTAATTGTATATAACCATTTCTTTGGCCGTAACCTTTACGCGTGTGAAAATCACACCGCCCCCCAACGATCGCACGAAATTCATAAATGTTCATCACGACCGTCCCTCGAAAATTCAAAGAAATATATAATTAATAAATAAGCCGCTAACAATACGCAACCAAGAACTACGAAAATTAAAAAAGAGGTGGGGGGGATGCAACACGAGGACTTCCCAGGAGGTCACCCATCCTAGTACTACTCTCGCCCAAACTCGCTTAACTTCGGAGTTCTGATGGGATCCGGTGCATGTGAGTTGGTATGATCGCATCCGTTATTCTATGACTTGTAATTGTATATAACCATTTCTTTGGCCGTAACCTTTACGCGTGTGAAAATCACACCGCCCCCCAACGATCGCACGAAATTCATAAATGTTCATCACGACCGTCCCTCGAAAATTCAAAGAAATATATAATTAATAAATAAGCCGCTAACAATACGCAACCAAGAACTACGAAAATTAAAAAAGAGGTGGGGGGGATGCAACACGAGGACTTCCCAGGAGGTCACCCATCCTAGTACTACTCTCGCCCAAACTCGCTTAACTTCGGAGTTCTGATGGGATCCGGTGCATGTGAGTTGGTATGATCGCATCCGTTATTCTATGACTTGTAATTGTATATAACCATTTCTTTGGCCGTAACCTTTACGCGTGTGAAAATCACACCGCCCCCCAACGATCGCACGAAATTCATAAATGTTCATCACGACCGTCCCTCGAAAATTCAAAGAAATATATAATTAATAAATAAGCCGCTAACAATACGCAACCAAGAACTACGAAAATTAAAAAAGAGGTGGGGGGGATGCAACACGAGGACTTCCCAGGAGGTCACCCATCCTAGTACTACTCTCGCCCAAACTCGCTTAACTTCGGAGTTCTGATGGGATCCGGTGCATGTGAGTTGGTATGATCGCATCCGTTATTCTATGACTTGTAATTGTATATAACCATTTCTTTGGCCGTAACCTTTACGCGTGTGAAAATCACACCGCCCCCCAACGATCGCACGAAATTCATAAATGTTCATCACGACCGTCCCTCGAAAATTCAAAGAAATATATAATTAATAAATAAGCCGCTAACAATACGCAACCAAGAACTACGAAAATTAAAAAAGAGGTGGGGGGGATGCAACACGAGGACTTCCCAGGAGGTCACCCATCCTAGTACTACTCTCGCCCAAACTCGCTTAACTTCGGAGTTCTGATGGGATCCGGTGCATGTGAGTTGGTATGATCGCATCCGTTATTCTATGACTTGTAATTGTATATAACCATTTCTTTGGCCGTAACCTTTACGCGTGTGAAAATCACACCGCCCCCCAACGATCGCACGAAATTCATAAATGTTCATCACGACCGTCCCTCGAAAATTCAAAGAAATATATAATTAATAAATAAGCCGCTAACAATACGCAACCAAGAACTACGAAAATTAAAAAAGAGGTGGGGGGGATGCAACACGAGGACTTCCCAGGAGGTCACCCATCCTAGTACTACTCTCGCCCAAACTCGCTTAACTTCGGAGTTCTGATGGGATCCGGTGCATGTGAGTTGGTATGATCGCATCCGTTATTCTATGACTTGTAATTGTATATAACCATTTCTTTGGCCGTAACCTTTACGCGTGTGAAAATCACACCGCCCCCCAACGATCGCACGAAATTCATAAATGTTCATCACGACCGTCCCTCGAAAATTCAAAGAAATATATAATTAATAAATAAGCCGCTAACAATACGCAACCAAGAACTACGAAAATTAAAAAAGAGGTGGGGGGGATGCAACACGAGGACTTCCCAGGAGGTCACCCATCCTAGTACTACTCTCGCCCAAACTCGCTTAACTTCGGAGTTCTGATGGGATCCGGTGCATGTGAGTTGGTATGATCGCATCCGTTATTCTATGACTTGTAATTGTATATAACCATTTCTTTGGCCGTAACCTTTACGCGTGTGAAAATCACACCGCCCCCCAACGATCGCACGAAATTCATAAATGTTCATCACGACCGTCCCTCGAAAATTCAAAGAAATATATAATTAATAAATAAGCCGCTAACAATACGCAACCAAGAACTACGAAAATTAAAAAAGAGGTGGGGGGGATGCAACACGAGGACTTCCCAGGAGGTCACCCATCCTAGTACTACTCTCGCCCAAACTCGCTTAACTTCGGAGTTCTGATGGGATCCGGTGCATGTGAGTTGGTATGATCGCATCCGTTATTCTATGACTTGTAATTGTATATAACCATTTCTTTGGCCGTAACCTTTACGCGTGTGAAAATCACACCGCCCCCCAACGATCGCACGAAATTCATAAATGTTCATCACGACCGTCCCTCGAAAATTCAAAGAAATATATAATTAATAAATAAGCCGCTAACAATACGCAACCAAGAACTACGAAAATTAAAAAAGAGGTGGGGGGGATGCAACACGAGGACTTCCCAGGAGGTCACCCATCCTAGTACTACTCTCGCCCAAACTCGCTTAACTTCGGAGTTCTGATGGGATCCGGTGCATGTGAGTTGGTATGATCGCATCCGTTATTCTATGACTTGTAATTGTATATAACCATTTCTTTGGCCGTAACCTTTACGCGTGTGAAAATCACACCGCCCCCCAACGATCGCACGAAATTCATAAATGTTCATCACGACCGTCCCTCGAAAATTCAAAGAAATATATAATTAATAAATAAGCCGCTAACAATACGCAACCAAGAACTACGAAAATTAAAAAAGAGGTGGGGGGGATGCAACACGAGGACTTCCCAGGAGGTCACCCATCCTAGTACTACTCTCGCCCAAACTCGCTTAACTTCGGAGTTCTGATGGGATCCGGTGCATGTGAGTTGGTATGATCGCATCCGTTATTCTATGACTTGTAATTGTATATAACCATTTCTTTGGCCGTAACCTTTACGCGTGTGAAAATCACACCGCCCCCCAACGATCGCACGAAATTCATAAATGTTCATCACGACCGTCCCTCGAAAATTCAAAGAAATATATAATTAATAAATAAGCCGCTAACAATACGCAACCAAGAACTACGAAAATTAAAAAAGAGGTGGGGGGGATGCAACACGAGGACTTCCCAGGAGGTCACCCATCCTAGTACTACTCTCGCCCAAACTCGCTTAACTTCGGAGTTCTGATGGGATCCGGTGCATGTGAGTTGGTATGATCGCATCCGTTATTCTATGACTTGTAATTGTATATAACCATTTCTTTGGCCGTAACCTTTACGCGTGTGAAAATCACACCGCCCCCCAACGATCGCACGAAATTCATAAATGTTCATCACGACCGTCCCTCGAAAATTCAAAGAAATATATAATTAATAAATAAGCCGCTAACAATACGCAACCAAGAACTACGAAAATTAAAAAAGAGGTGGGGGGGATGCAACACGAGGACTTCCCAGGAGGTCACCCATCCTAGTACTACTCTCGCCCAAACTCGCTTAACTTCGGAGTTCTGATGGGATCCGGTGCATGTGAGTTGGTATGATCGCATCCGTTATTCTATGACTTGTAATTGTATATAACCATTTCTTTGGCCGTAACCTTTACGCGTGTGAAAATCACACCGCCCCCCAACGATCGCACGAAATTCATAAATGTTCATCACGACCGTCCCTCGAAAATTCAAAGAAATATATAATTAATAAATAAGCCGCTAACAATACGCAACCAAGAACTACGAAAATTAAAAAAGAGGTGGGGGGGATGCAACACGAGGACTTCCCAGGAGGTCACCCATCCTAGTACTACTCTCGCCCAAACTCGCTTAACTTCGGAGTTCTGATGGGATCCGGTGCATGTGAGTTGGTATGATCGCATCCGTTATTCTATGACTTGTAATTGTATATAACCATTTCTTTGGCCGTAACCTTTACGCGTGTGAAAATCACACCGCCCCCCAACGATCGCACGAAATTCATAAATGTTCATCACGACCGTCCCTCGAAAATTCAAAGAAATATATAATTAATAAATAAGCCGCTAACAATACGCAACCAAGAACTACGAAAATTAAAAAAGAGGTGGGGGGGATGCAACACGAGGACTTCCCAGGAGGTCACCCATCCTAGTACTACTCTCGCCCAAACTCGCTTAACTTCGGAGTTCTGATGGGATCCGGTGCATGTGAGTTGGTATGATCGCATCCGTTATTCTATGACTTGTAATTGTATATAACCATTTCTTTGGCCGTAACCTTTACGCGTGTGAAAATCACACCGCCCCCCAACGATCGCACGAAATTCATAAATGTTCATCACGACCGTCCCTCGAAAATTCAAAGAAATATATAATTAATAAATAAGCCGCTAACAATACGCAACCAAGAACTACGAAAATTAAAAAAGAGGTGGGGGGGATGCAACACGAGGACTTCCCAGGAGGTCACCCATCCTAGTACTACTCTCGCCCAAACTCGCTTAACTTCGGAGTTCTGATGGGATCCGGTGCATGTGAGTTGGTATGATCGCATCCGTTATTCTATGACTTGTAATTGTATATAACCATTTCTTTGGCCGTAACCTTTACGCGTGTGAAAATCACACCGCCCCCCAACGATCGCACGAAATTCATAAATGTTCATCACGACCGTCCCTCGAAAATTCAAAGAAATATATAATTAATAAATAAGCCGCTAACAATACGCAACCAAGAACTACGAAAATTAAAAAAGAGGTGGGGGGGATGCAACACGAGGACTTCCCAGGAGGTCACCCATCCTAGTACTACTCTCGCCCAAACTCGCTTAACTTCGGAGTTCTGATGGGATCCGGTGCATGTGAGTTGGTATGATCGCATCCGTTATTCTATGACTTGTAATTGTATATAACCATTTCTTTGGCCGTAACCTTTACGCGTGTGAAAATCACACCGCCCCCCAACGATCGCACGAAATTCATAAATGTTCATCACGACCGTCCCTCGAAAATTCAAAGAAATATATAATTAATAAATAAGCCGCTAACAATACGCAACCAAGAACTACGAAAATTAAAAAAGAGGTGGGGGGGATGCAACACGAGGACTTCCCAGGAGGTCACCCATCCTAGTACTACTCTCGCCCAAACTCGCTTAACTTCGGAGTTCTGATGGGATCCGGTGCATGTGAGTTGGTATGATCGCATCCGTTATTCTATGACTTGTAATTGTATATAACCATTTCTTTGGCCGTAACCTTTACGCGTGTGAAAATCACACCGCCCCCCAACGATCGCACGAAATTCATAAATGTTCATCACGACCGTCCCTCGAAAATTCAAAGAAATATATAATTAATAAATAAGCCGCTAACAATACGCAACCAAGAACTACGAAAATTAAAAAAGAGGTGGGGGGGATGCAACACGAGGACTTCCCAGGAGGTCACCCATCCTAGTACTACTCTCGCCCAAACTCGCTTAACTTCGGAGTTCTGATGGGATCCGGTGCATGTGAGTTGGTATGATCGCATCCGTTATTCTATGACTTGTAATTGTATATAACCATTTCTTTGGCCGTAACCTTTACGCGTGTGAAAATCACACCGCCCCCCAACGATCGCACGAAATTCATAAATGTTCATCACGACCGTCCCTCGAAAATTCAAAGAAATATATAATTAATAAATAAGCCGCTAACAATACGCAACCAAGAACTACGAAAATTAAAAAAGAGGTGGGGGGGATGCAACACGAGGACTTCCCAGGAGGTCACCCATCCTAGTACTACTCTCGCCCAAACTCGCTTAACTTCGGAGTTCTGATGGGATCCGGTGCATGTGAGTTGGTATGATCGCATCCGTTATTCTATGACTTGTAATTGTATATAACCATTTCTTTGGCCGTAACCTTTACGCGTGTGAAAATCACACCGCCCCCCAACGATCGCACGAAATTCATAAATGTTCATCACGACCGTCCCTCGAAAATTCAAAGAAATATATAATTAATAAATAAGCCGCTAACAATACGCAACCAAGAACTACGAAAATTAAAAAAGAGGTGGGGGGGATGCAACACGAGGACTTCCCAGGAGGTCACCCATCCTAGTACTACTCTCGCCCAAACTCGCTTAACTTCGGAGTTCTGATGGGATCCGGTGCATGTGAGTTGGTATGATCGCATCCGTTATTCTATGACTTGTAATTGTATATAACCATTTCTTTGGCCGTAACCTTTACGCGTGTGAAAATCACACCGCCCCCCAACGATCGCACGAAATTCATAAATGTTCATCACGACCGTCCCTCGAAAATTCAAAGAAATATATAATTAATAAATAAGCCGCTAACAATACGCAACCAAGAACTACGAAAATTAAAAAAGAGGTGGGGGGGATGCAACACGAGGACTTCCCAGGAGGTCACCCATCCTAGTACTACTCTCGCCCAAACTCGCTTAACTTCGGAGTTCTGATGGGATCCGGTGCATGTGAGTTGGTATGATCGCATCCGTTATTCTATGACTTGTAATTGTATATAACCATTTCTTTGGCCGTAACCTTTACGCGTGTGAAAATCACACCGCCCCCCAACGATCGCACGAAATTCATAAATGTTCATCACGACCGTCCCTCGAAAATTCAAAGAAATATATAATTAATAAATAAGCCGCTAACAATACGCAACCAAGAACTACGAAAATTAAAAAAGAGGTGGGGGGGATGCAACACGAGGACTTCCCAGGAGGTCACCCATCCTAGTACTACTCTCGCCCAAACTCGCTTAACTTCGGAGTTCTGATGGGATCCGGTGCATGTGAGTTGGTATGATCGCATCCGTTATTCTATGACTTGTAATTGTATATAACCATTTCTTTGGCCGTAACCTTTACGCGTGTGAAAATCACACCGCCCCCCAACGATCGCACGAAATTCATAAATGTTCATCACGACCGTCCCTCGAAAATTCAAAGAAATATATAATTAATAAATAAGCCGCTAACAATACGCAACCAAGAACTACGAAAATTAAAAAAGAGGTGGGGGGGATGCAACACGAGGACTTCCCAGGAGGTCACCCATCCTAGTACTACTCTCGCCCAAACTCGCTTAACTTCGGAGTTCTGATGGGATCCGGTGCATGTGAGTTGGTATGATCGCATCCGTTATTCTATGACTTGTAATTGTATATAACCATTTCTTTGGCCGTAACCTTTACGCGTGTGAAAATCACACCGCCCCCCAACGATCGCACGAAATTCATAAATGTTCATCACGACCGTCCCTCGAAAATTCAAAGAAATATATAATTAATAAATAAGCCGCTAACAATACGCAACCAAGAACTACGAAAATTAAAAAGAGGTGGGGGGGATGCAACACGAGGACTTCCCAGGAGGTCACCCATCCTAGTACTACTCTCGCCCAAACTCGCTTAACTTCGGAGTTCTGATGGGATCCGGTGCATGTGAGTTGGTATGATCGCATCCGTTATTCTATGACTTGTAATTGTATATAACCATTTCTTTGGCCGTAACCTTTACGCGTGTGAAAATCACACCGCCCCCCAACGATCGCACGAAATTCATAAATGTTCATCACGACCGTCCTCGAAAATTCAAAGAAATATATAATTAATAAATAAGCCGCTAACAATACGCAACCAAGAACTACGAAAATTAAAAAAGAGGTGGGGGGGATGCAACACGAGGACTTCCCAGGAGGTCACCCATCCTAGTACTACTCTCGCCCAAACTCGCTTAACTTCGGAGTTCTGATGGGATCCGGTGCATGTGAGTTGGTATGATCGCATCCGTTATTCTATGACTTGTAATTGTATATAACCATTTCTTTGGCCGTAACCTTTACGCGTGTGAAAATCACACCGCCCCCCAACGATCGCACGAAATTCATAAATGTTCATCACGACCGTCCCTCGAAAATTCAAAGAAATATATAATTAATAAATAAGCCGCTAACAATACGCAACCAAGAACTACGAAAATTAAAAAAGAGGTGGGGGGGATGCAACACGAGGACTTCCCAGGAGGTCACCCATCCTAGTACTACTCTCGCCCAAACTCGCTTAACTTCGGAGTTCTGATGGGATCCGGTGCATGTGAGTTGGTATGATCGCATCCGTTATTCTATGACTTGTAATTGTATATAACCATTTCTTTGGCCGTAACCTTTACGCGTGTGAAAATCACACCGCCCCCCAACGATCGCACGAAATTCATAAATGTTCATCACGACCGTCCCTCGAAAATTCAAAGAAATATATAATTAATAAATAAGCCGCTAACAATACGCAACCAAGAACTACGAAAATTAAAAAAGAGGTGGGGGGGATGCAACACGAGGACTTCCCAGGAGGTCACCCATCCTAGTACTACTCTCGCCCAAACTCGCTTAACTTCGGAGTTCTGATGGGATCCGGTGCATGTGAGTTGGTATGATCGCATCCGTTATTCTATGACTTGTAATTGTATATAACCATTTCTTTGGCCGTAACCTTTACGCGTGTGAAAATCACACCGCCCCCCAACGATCGCACGAAATTCATAAATGTTCATCACGACCGTCCCTCGAAAATTCAAAGAAATATATAATTAATAAATAAGCCGCTAACAATACGCAACCAAGAACTACGAAAATTAAAAAGAGTGGGGGGGATGCAACACGAGGACTTCCCAGGAGGTCACCCATCCTAGTACTACTCTCGCCCAAACTCGCTTAACTTCGGAGTTCTGATGGGATCCGGTGCATGTGAGTTGGTATGATCGCATCCGTTATTCTATGACTTGTAATTGTATATAACCATTTCTTTGGCCGTAACCTTTACGCGTGTGAAAATCACACCGCCCCCCAACGATCGCACGAAATTCATAAATGTTCATCACGACCGTCCCTCGAAAATTCAAAGAAATATATAATTAATAAATAAGCCGCTAACAATACGCAACCAAGAACTACGAAAATTAAAAAGAGGTGGGGGGGATGCAACACGAGGACTTCCCAGGAGGTCACCCATCCTAGTACTACTCTCGCCCAAACTCGCTTAACTTCGGAGTTCTGATGGGATCCGGTGCATGTGAGTTGGTATGATCGCATCCGTTATTCTATGACTTGTAATTGTATATAACCATTTCTTTGGCCGTAACCTTTACGCGTGTGAAAATCACACCGCCCCCCAACGATCGCACGAAATTCATAAATGTTCATCACGACCGTCCCTCGAAAATTCAAAGAAATATATAATTAATAAATAAGCCGCTAACAATACGCAACCAAGAACTACGAAAATTAAAAAGAGGTGGGGGGGATGCAACACGAGGACTTCCCAGGAGGTCACCCATCCTAGTACTACTCTCGCCCAAACTCGCTTAACTTCGGAGTTCTGATGGGATCCGGTGCATGTGAGTTGGTATGATCGCATCCGTTATTCTATGACTTGTAATTGTATATAACCATTTCTTTGGCCGTAACCTTTACGCGTGTGAAAATCACACCGCCCCCCAACGATCGCACGAAATTCATAAATGTTCATCACGACCGTCCCTCGAAAATTCAAAGAAATATATAATTAATAAATAAGCCGCTAACAATACGCAACCAAGAACTACGAAAATTAAAAAGAGGTGGGGGGGATGCAACACGAGGACTTCCCAGGAGGTCACCCATCCTAGTACTACTCTCGCCCAAACTCGCTTAACTTCGGAGTTCTGATGGGATCCGGTGCATGTGAGTTGGTATGATCGCATCCGTTATTCTATGACTTGTAATTGTATATAACCATTTCTTGGCCGTAACCTTTACGCGTGTGAAAATCACACCGCCCCCCAACGATCGCACGAAATTCATAAATGTTCATCACGACCGTCCCTCGAAAATTCAAAGAAATATATAATTAATAAATAAGCCGCTAACAATACGCAACCAAGAACTACGAAAATTAAAAAGAGGTGGGGGGGATGCAACACGAGGACTTCCCAGGAGGTCACCCATCCTAGTACTACTCTCGCCCAAACTCGCTTAACTTCGGAGTTCTGATGGGATCCGGTGCATGTGAGTTGGTATGATCGCATCCGTTATTCTATGACTTGTAATTGTATATAACCATTTCTTTGGCCGTAACCTTTACGCGTGTGAAAATCACACCGCCCCCCAACGATCGCACGAAATTCATAAATGTTCATCACACCGTCCCTCGAAAATTCAAAGAAATATAT
>JAOVFK010000062.1:165000-166616 GCA_033882615.1 Malus asiatica | reverse complement strand
GCCAAGCCTCGCAAAATGTCGACCATGGCATGTCCATGACATGCCAATGACATGTCAAGACTCGCAAAATGTCGACCGTGGCATGCCAGTGACATGCCAAGCCTCGCAAAATGTCGACCATGACATGTCCATGGCACGCCAATGACATGTCAAGACTCGGAAAATGTCGACCATGGCATGCCAATGACATGCCAAGCCTCGCAAAATGTCGACCATGGCATGTCCATGACATGCCAATGACATGTCAAGACTCGCAAAATGTCGACCGTGGCATGCCAATGACATGCCAAGCCTCGCAAAATGTCGACCATGACATGTCCATGGCACGCCAATGACATGTCAAGACTCGGAAAATGTCGACCATGGCATGCCAATGACATGCCAAGCCTCGCCAAATGTCGACATTGGCATGTCAAATGCCGACCATGACATGCCAATGACATGCCAAGCCTCGCATCTTGGCACTAAAAAAACTCGCTGCTAGCCTCGCCACTAGCCTCGCTTCCTGTCGACAGCAAGCGAGGCTAGCGCCCACTCTGACATGCCAAATTGCACAGCAGGCATGTCGAAAATCTTCAAACAATGTCAAGTCCCATTTTTATTGATAATTTCCCCGCACAACCCGCACCATATAGTTAGTATATGATTTTTAGAAGGTCCTTGAACTTACGGATTTGAAAAATCTCGCACCGATTTTTTTTTACGATTTTTCCAATTTCCCGACTTCAAAAAATAAAATAAAATACTTGCCATGCTCAAAAAAGTCTGAATTTTTTTCTGAAAATCCCTTGCATCTATATGTACATCCCTGCAAAAAATCTCGTTCAAATTCCAAGCCATGAGTTTTTCACGGCCCAATATGACTCCTCGCGAAAACTGATGTCTCCTCCTGGCAGTGCCATAACAGCATAATATGCTATATAGGGGGGTGGTGCTCCCTGCATGTCAAAAATCCCAAGCATGGCATGCAGGCTGCACCATCGGTCTAGGGATGACATTCCCGCACATCATAACGTGTTGCCTCGGAATATATGATGTGTCGGGTTTGGGACATTCCCGCCCATGGTGGCGGCGACGGTGGCGGTCCCCCTCCGCCGCCGCCGCCACCATGGGTGCGTTTTCAAAATTTTTTTTTTTTTTTTTTAAATTTTTTCAAATGTTTTGAAATGTTTTCAAACAAAATAAAAATGTTTTCGTTTTCAAAATTAAAAGGGGGACAAAATGGTTTTAATCGGGGTGGGAAAAAACGTTTTGAAAAATAGCGGGTTGGGAAAAATGTTTTCTCTTTAAACTTTTGGGGTGGGTTTGTTTTCTTTTGCTTGGGAGCGGGTGTTTTTTTCGACATGCATGTTTTCAACCCTCGGTTGCCCTCGGATTGTTGGATATTAGGGAGGGTTCGGCTTCGGATGAACCAATGCGCAGGCTTCTCCTAGGCGTGCTAGTGGGCGCACGGCAATGCAGTCCATGGACGTTTGTTTTCCGAAGGGCTCGCCCAGTTCACTAGCATGTCGAAGATTTGTCTTCGCGGCGGCGATGAAGAAGTTTGTCCCTCTCTTTCGGTTGTCCCTGTTGCGGAGCTTTGTAATCAGCAATGCTCGGGCTTGTTCTTGGCAATG
>JAOVFK010000062.1:100000-105000 GCA_033882615.1 Malus asiatica | reverse complement strand
ACGAAGCTTCTCGGTAGCCGTTGAACTATTCGGTCGTACCTGTTGCCTTCGTATGTGTTTTCATGCCTAGCGGTGCGGCTCGGCTCCTACCCGGCGTATCTGCACTCGAGACGCATCCCTTTGTTGGGATAGTCGAGACGTGTATTTCGTTGGGCGGTGCTGGGTTTAGCTAACGTGACGGCGTATGAGTGGTAATTGGGTTGTATTCGACGGCAGGCTCCGTGCTTCGGCATCGAACTGTCGTCTCGTACCCCGCTTCATTGACGCGTCAAGATTTGTCTTGCGCGCAAGATGGGTTTCTGTTTTGGCTACCTATCGCGAAGGAATGCTGCCTCTCGTCGTCCCTTTCCTCCTCTTGCTGGCCTTGCCGGCGGGAGGACGACATCGTGGCGGTGCTCGTGTCCCGGACGAGCCGCACTCGTTGCGGTGCGTTTCGGTGCGCGAGTTTCCGGTCGACATCTCGGATGCGGAACGCTGAAGGGGCGGTGGGTCTTTACGGCCTCCGATCGTCCGATCGAAGCCTTGTCGCTTGATGCGTACGACTGTCGTGCCCGTCGCGAGCCGTCGACCGTCAAGGTCGTCGGTCTCGCGCGGCGCCGGCGTCGAAGAGGAATGCTACCTGGTTGATCCTGCCAGTAGTCATATGCTTGTCTCAAAGATTAAGCCATGCATGTGTAAGTATGAACAAATTCAGACTGTGAAACTGCGAATGGCTCATTAAATCAGTTATAGTTTGTTTGATGGTACCTGCTACTCGGATAACCGTAGTAATTCTAGAGCTAATACGTGCAACAAACCCCGACTTCTGGAAGGGACGCATTTATTAGATAAAAGGTCGACGCGGGCTCTGCCCGTTGCTCTGATGATTCATGATAACTCGACGGATCGCACAGCCATCGTGCTGGCGACGCATCATTCAAATATCTGCCCTATCAACTTTCGATGGTAGGATAGTGGCCTACCATGGTGGTGACGGGTGACGGAGAATTAGGGTTCGATTCCGGAGAGGGAGCCTGAGAAACGGCTACCACATCCAAGTGTCACGGGCCATGTGTCAAGAACAAAGAAATGCCCAAGACATCATATATCTAAGCCCATGAAGCCATGTTTTCATGGAAGCTTCTGGAACGTCCCGGAGAAATCAAGAACATGGCGGAGCATTCAAGATAATCTAGGGAATTCCGGAACATTCCACACAAGTGTACATATTTAAAGCCTCACCTAGAACAATCTAGATTAGGCAAGTTGTATCTAGAACTATGCTAGATATTTCTGGATGTAAGTAGGGGATTCTAGAACCCTCCATTGAGGAGGTGACTTAGGCCTATAAATAGGACGTAAGGCCATTTGGCCAAACCATCCAAGAATTGTAAGCAATTGTAAAGTTCTCAATACAAAGCTTCTTTCTCCCATCTTCTAAGTGATTTTAGCATTCTCCAAGCTATCTTAGCTTTCTTTGTGATTCGATCCGGGGAAGCGAGGCTTCGAAGGCTTACTTAGCTTGTTCATCGAGGTATTCAAGTCTAAGTGCCGCACGGGCGGAAGGATTAAAGAGTCATCCCGTGACAGCTGGTATCAGAGCCAGGTTCGTGAATCACTTGAAGGAAAGTAAGATATGTCAAGTGGAGAGATGGTGTCCGGAGTCTCCGATCTAAGGGAGCGTGCTGCCGAGGTCCAAGACGTTGCCAAGAGCAAGCCAAAGTTAAAGGACTTGCAAGCATCGATGGAGACCATGGAGGAGCGACTCGAGAAGGTGGAACGAACCATACTCGAGTTCGATACTCGACTTGATGAGGATGTTGTCGACAAGGAGGAAATCCAAACCATGGTGGACAATGGTAAGGATGAACTGCGTGGCTTGGTGGAAGGGCTACGAGATGAGCTCCTTGGCGCTCTCAACACCATGGCAGACAAGATGCGGAGGGAAGTCCAGGTTCACCTTGACAACATAGAGGCAAGGTTTGTGGCGCTTCAAGAAGAGATAAAGGACACAAGGGAACTTAAGGGAGATGTGGCGTTTTGTAAAGAAGCAGTCGTGAAGCAATTCGTGCAAGGGCCGAGGGAAATCAAGGCGTTGGACTCCAAGGTAATCGACTCCTTTAAACCCAAATCCTATAATGGGAAGAGGGAAGCAAAGGAGCTCGACACATTCATGTGGAACGTGGAGCGATACTTCAAGTACCTGAAGCTTGAAGATGACGAGTCCAAAATCTCAACGGCAACCATGTTCTTAGCTGACAATGCCCTTATGTGGTGGCGTCGTCGGAGCATGGAGATTGAGCAAGGTACGTTCTCTCTCACCACTTGGGATGAATTTAAGAAAGATCTTATGTTGCACTTCTATCCCCAAAATGCCAAGTACGAAGCCAAGGAGAAACTAAGGTGGCTCAAGCAAACGGGGAGCGTCAAAGACTATGTCAACGCCTTCGTGAGCTTGTTATTCGAGGTGCCCAACATGTTAGAGGAAGACAAGCTCATGTACTTCATGAGTGGACTGCAAAATTGGGCAAAACTCGAACTACAAAGGAGACACGTGCAAACATTGTCTGATGCCATTGCCGCTGCCGAATCCTTGATTGAGTTTAAATCAAGCCACCAAGGTGATTCCAAGTCCACGGGGAAGAGGGGTAACCATGAGAGAAGTGGGGGAGAACATAAGCCGAAGGACAAGGCCGAGACAAGCAAATCGAAAGAGAAGAAAGCCGATAAGCATGACAAAGGCAAGGGTAAGTCTTGGCAACCCACTTGTTACCTATGCGACGGCCCTCACATGATGCGAGATTGCCCACAAAAGAAGGCCCTTAAGGCCATGGCTTTCAAGGAGGACAAGGTCAAAGAGAGTAACGATGCAACGATGGGATGCATCCGTCTACTGAATGCCATCCAGACAACCCTCCCACAACCTAAGGCTCAAGTTGGGGGAGGATCATTGTTCGTCGACGTCAAGACTGGTGACAAGACGACGCGTGTGTTGGTGGATACGGGAGCAACACACAACTTCATGACGTCAGAGGAAGCCACAAGGCTTGGCCTCCGAGTCACAAAGGAGCCTGGTAGCGTGAAGACGGTAAATTCCGCTGCCACCCCTATTGTTGGAGTTGCGCGCAATGTACAAGTAGACATTGGCGCATGGAAGGGAGAGATCGACTTCACTATAGTCAAGATGGACGACTATGGCGTAGTCATTGGGTTAGAGTTCATGGACAAGGTACGAGCCTTTCCCATTCCCTTCTATAATATCTTCTGTATCCTAGCCGACGGAAGACAACCTTGCCTAGTGCCATTGGAAAGGCAAGCCAAGAAGTGCACCCAACACTTGTCGGCAATTCAATTTGCCAAGTCTTGGAAGAAAGGCGAGGCCACATTTCTTGCAACCCTAATGTTGAATGAAGGGGAGGAGAAGTACGGGCCTTTGCCGAGACAAGTGGAAGACGTCCTGGTGGAGTTCGCGGACGTGATGCCTAAGGAACTGCCAAAGAAGTTGCCACCAAGGAGAGAGGTCGACCATGCGATTGAGTTGGAGCCTGGTGCTAAGCCTCCCTCCAAATCACCTTATAGGATGTCGCCACCCGAGTTGGAGGAATTGAGGAAGCAACTCAACGAGCTACTGGATGCTGGCTACATCCAACCCTCCAAGTCCCCATATGGTGCACCCGTCTTGTTCCAACGCAAGAAGGATGGTAGCTTAAGGTTGTGCATCGACTATAGAGCATTGAACAAGATTACCATTAAGAACAAGTACCCACTTCCGTTGATCGCCGACTTATTCGATCAACTTGGTGAAGCAAGGTACTTCACAAAGTTAGATCTTCGATCGGGATACTACCAAGTGAGGATAGCCCCTGGAGACGAATCGAAGACGGCGATGGTGACCAGATATGGAGCGTTCGAGTATAAAGTCATGCCATTTGGTCTGACCAATGCCCCCGCAACATTCTGCACATTGATGAACAAGGTATTCCATCCTTATCTTGACAAGTTTGTCGTGGTTTACATTGATGATATCGTTGTCTATAGCAAGACATTGGAGGAGCATGTCAAGCACTTGCGCATAGTGTTCAAGACCCTTCGGGAGCATGAACTCTATGTCAAGAAGGAGAAATGCTCCTTTGCCACAAAAGAAGTAGAATTTCTTGGCCACAAGATAAAGGAGGGGAAACTTATGATGGAAAAGGGCAAGATCAAGGCCATTCAAGAGTGGGAACCGCCGACCAAGGTACCAACACTACGATCCTTTCTGGGGCTAGCCAACTACTATCGGAGATTCATAAAAGGGTATTCAGCTATAGCGGCACCCTTAACAGACCTTCTTAAGAAAAACAAGGCATGGGAATGGACGGACCGGTGTCAAGAGGCCTTTGAGAGGTTGAAGAAGGCCCTAATGGAGGAGCCTGTACTAAGGTTGCCCGACCTTAGTAAGCCATTCGAGTTGCACACTGATGCTTCCGACTTTGCCATAGGAGGAGTGTTGATGCAAGAGGGACATCCGATAGCCTATGAAAGTCGCAAGCTAAACAATGCCGAGAAGAGGTACACGACCCATGAAAAGGAGATGACCGCCATCGTCCATTGCCTTAGAGTTTGGAGGCATTACTTGCTTGGTACCCCATTCGTCATCAAGACGGACAACGTTGCCACTAGCTACTTTCAAACCCAACAAAAGCTCACACCTAAGCAAGCAAGGTGGCAAGAGTTCTTAGCGGAGTTTGATTACAAGCTAGAGTACAAGCAAGGAAAGGAGAACGTGGTGGCCGATGCTCTAAGTAGACGAGTAGAGTTAATGGCTACGGTACTCAAGCCGCAAAGCCATCTCTTGGACCGTGTCCGAGAAGGTTTATCACATGACGTCCAAGCCAAGAACATTGTGGAGTTTGTCAAGGATGGGAAGACAAGAAGGTTTTGGCTTGAGGACGGCTTGCTATACACCAAGGGCAAGCGGATCTATGTCCCAAAGTGGGGAAGCTTAAGGAAAGAAATCCTTAAGGAGTGCCATGACTCAA
>JAOVFK010000062.1:0-2500 GCA_033882615.1 Malus asiatica | reverse complement strand
AAAATGTCGACCATGGCATGCCAATGACATGCCAAGCCTCGCAAAATGTCGACCATGGCATGTCCATGACATGCCAATGACATGTCAAGACTCGCAGCATGTCGACCGTGGCATGCCAATGACATGCCAAGCCTCGCAAAATGTCGACCATGACATGTCCATGGCACGCCAATGACATGTCAAGACTCGGAAAATGCCGACCATGGCATGCCAATGACATGCCAAGCCTCGCAAAATGTCGACATTGGCATGTCAAATGCCGACCATGGCATGCCAATGACATGCCAAGCCTCGCATCTTGGCACTCAAAAAACTCGCTGCTAGCCTCGCCACTAGCCTCGCTTCCTGTCGACAGCAAGCGAGGCTAGCGCCCACTCTGACAATGCCAAATTGCACAGCAGGCATGTCGAAACGCGTCGAAAATCTTCAAACAATGTCAAGTCCCATTTTTATTGATAATTTCCCCGCACAATCCGCACCATATAGTTAGTATATGATTTTTAGAAGGTCCTTAAACTTACGGATTTGAAAAATCTCGCACCGATTTTTTTTTACGATTTTTCCAATTTCCCGACTTCAAAAATAAAATAAAATACTTGCCGTGCTTAAAAAAGTCTGAATTTTTTTCTGAAAATCCCTTGCATCTATATGTACATCCCTGCAAAAAATCTCGTTCAAATTCCAAGCCATGAATATTTCATGGCCCAATATGACTCCTCGCGAAAACTGATGTCTCCTCCTGGCAGTGCCATAACAGCATAATATGCTATATAGGGGGGTGGTGCTCCCTGCATGTCAAAAATCCCAAGCATGGCATGCAGGCTGCACCATCGGTCTAGGGATGACATTCCCGCACATCATCACGTGTTGCCTCGGTATATATGATGTGTCGGGTTTGGGACATTCCCGCCCATGGTGGCGGCGACGGTGGCGGTCCCCCTCCTCCGCCGCCGCCACCATGGGTGCGTTTTTAAATTTTTTTTTTTTTTTTTTTATAAATTTTTCAAATGTTTTGAAATGTTTTGAAATGTTTTCAAACAAAACAAAAATGTTTTCGTTTTCAAAATAAAAAGGGGGACAAAATGGTTTTAAGCGGGGTGGAAAAAACGTTTTGAAAAATAGCGGGTTGGGAAAAATGTTTTCTCTTTAAACTTTTGGGTTGGGTTTGTTTTCTTTTGCTTGGGAGCAGGTGTTTTTTTCGACATGCATGTTTTCAACCCTCGGTTGCCCTCGGATTGTTGGATATTAGGGGAGGGTTCGGCTTCGGACGAACCAATGCGTAGGCTTCTCCTAGGCGTGTTAGTGGGCGCACGGCAATGCAGTCCATGGACGTTTGTTTTCCGAAGGGCTCGCCCAGTTCACTAGCATGTCGAAGATTTGTCTTCGCGGCGGCGATGAAGAAGTTTGTCCCTCTCTTTCGGTTGTCCCTGTTGCGGAGCTTTGTAATCAGCAATGCTCGGGCTTGCTCTTGGCAATGCTAGTGTCGGTTCGGCTTAGTGTGGTCCGAAAGGGCCCTCGCGGTGCACTAGCATGTTTGAGTGCGAGTTCGTGCGGCGGTGGTGAAGAAGCTTGTCCCTCGTTTGACGGTCAAGAGGGGTTCGAAAACAAAGTTCGTGCTTGTTCTAGGCGTGCATAGATAAGGGGTTGGTGCTATGTGTTAGGTCCTTCCCAACCCACGTTGCATGTCGAAAGCGAGTTCGTGCGGCGTCGACGAAGCTTCTCGGTAGCCGTTGAACTATTCGGTCGTACCTGTTGCCTTCGTATGTGTTTTCATGCCTAGCGGTGCGGCTCGGCTCCTACCCGGCGTATCTGCACTCGAGACGCATCCCTTTGTTGGGATAGTCGAGACGTGTATTTCGTTGGGCGGTGCTGGGTTTAGCTAACGTGACGGCGTATGAGTGGTAATTGGGTTGTATTCGACGGCAGCTCCGTGCTTCGGCATCGAACTGTCGTCTCGTACCCCGCTTCATTGACGCGTCAAGATTTGTCTTGCGCGCAAGATGGGTTTCTGTTTTGGCTACCTATCGCGAAGGAATGCTGCCTCTCGTCGTCCCTTTCCTCCTCTTGCTGGCCTTGCCGGCGGGAGGACGACATCGTGGCGGTGCTCGTGTCCCGGACGAGCCGCACTCGTTGCGGTGCGTTTCGGTGCGCGAGTTTCCGGTCGACATCTCGGATGCGGAACGCTGAAGGGGCGGTGGGTCTTTACGGCCTCCGATCGTCCGATCGAAGCCTTGTCGCTTGATGCGTACGACTGTCGTGCCCGTCGCGAGCCGTCGACCGTCAAGGTCGTCGGTCTCGCGCGGCGCCGGCGTCGAAGAGGAATGCTACCTGGTTGATCCTGCCAGTAGTCATATGCTTGTCTCAAAGATTAAGCCATGCATGTGTAAGTATGAACAAATTCAGACTGTGAAACTGCGAATGGCTCATTAAATCAGTTATAGTTTGTTTGATGGTACCTGCTACTCGGATAACCGTAGTAATTCTAGAGCTAATACGTGCA
>JAOVFK010000060.1:10000-15000 GCA_033882615.1 Malus asiatica | reverse complement strand
TCGAAATTGAAAGGGTTAGAATGAAATCATAAAAATATGTATACTTTATTTTATTATGGTATTTACTTGGGATTGTAGTTCAATTGGTCAGAGCACCGCCCTGTCAAGGCGGAAGCTGCGGGTTCGAGCCCCGTCAGTCCCGACGAATCCAAATCCAATAAAAAACTATATCAATTCATCTCTCTATTTTTTGTGAAAAGAAGTCCAAATAACATAATTTAATTCCCAACAGTGATCCCTCTTCTTTTTTTTCTTTTTCGTTTCACATTTATCATCAACCAAATGGGGAATTTCCATTTCTTCGACTAGTACCGATTCGATTGATGGGAGAGAGGCATATGTGGATTAGTACAATTATTATATTATTAGCATCAGATTCAGGATTCCACGGGATACCGTACTGTACTGGGTCTGGCTTTTTCAATTACTCCCGATCTGTGAAATATGAAATAGAGTAGAGTATTGTATGTTTCCCGGGAGTACATACATAAATGGAATTTGTACAATATAAAAAAAATTGAACATAGTTACTGTGTATAGAATAGTATAGAATACTTTTTTTTTAAGATTAAAATAAAAGTATATCCTTTTCGGGCCCTATTTTGTGTAACCTCAATTTCAAATTTTACTAATTTGAAATAATCTATCTCATTCAAATTCGCATTGAGCTTTTGATATATGCGTCCCATTACTAATCCAATGAAAGAGGATATTCAAAAAATAAAGATCAAACAAGGATCACTTTTTTATTAGCGAGGTAATGAATTTTTTTTTTTATAAGGGTTTTTCCTTGAAAGAACAAACTTTTTAAATTTATATATAAATATATAAAAAAATAGTTAATTTGATGGAATATTCAGATTTTTTTATACCGGAATTTGTACTCGTCTTTATCATACTTCTTTTGTTTTCCAAGAAGATTGGATCATTAAAAAAAGGAGTTTATAACTTAGCTCCTTCCTTTTTTTTCATTGAGCTTCTATTGTTTGTTGGGGTTTGTTTCGAACCAATGGTAAGTGGAAAGGCGGTTAGATGATACTTCATCAGATGATTGTACAAAGAGGGCGGTAGGTTATAGAAAAGAAAGAATGGAAAAGAATGATAAATAAATAAAGGAATTATTGATTGTATCGGGAATCAAATTTTGAGTTCAGTATGGATAAAAGATCATCCTATGTTATACTATTCAATTCTTGACGATGAATCGATTTGATAGCTCCGATATTGTTATTCATGATATTGATCCGATTCGATATCATCGAGATGTAATGCATCCCATTGAATTTACAGGCGAAAGATTTATTATCTCTATGGGATTAACTCCCGAGTTATTGCGAATTAAAGAAAAATTAAACAATGAGATTATGGAAGTAAATATTCTCGCATTTATTGCTACTGCACTGTTTATTCTAGTTCCTACTGCTTTTTTACTTATAATATACGTAAAAACAGTCAGCCAAGGTGATTAATTTGAATTAAACTTGATTTTTTATTTCTTATCAATAATTGCAGAGAAGAAAAGGATAAAAATTTCGCGTCTTAAATGAAATGGGCAGACTAGAATCAGTCGTATTCTATGAGATACAATAGTATGGTAGAAAGATTCAGATATTTCTTTCTACCATACTATCTAGTATTGTTATTGTAGTGTATAAAGTTGTATTGTAATGCGGGTTAATTTAATATAGATTAATATAGATCAATCTACAATAGTATCGTCATATTCCTTTTCTATATATATAGAAATCGATTTAATTACGTATATATAATATATATATAGTGATAATGTATATTCTATAGTATCCCAATTCTATTTCTTTGCTTTATCTATTTGTATTTAATTTGTGTTGATTTCAATTAAATTAATTTGAAATAATCGAAAGCTACTTTTACGATTAGAATTCCTAGATTTCTGATTATTTTCAATATGAATCCCGATCGAAAGAATCAATGACTTCTTCGATGGGTATAATAAAATAATCTTTTAGTTAGCATTCCCGACGAAGAAGTCATTGATTGAGGAGTTGACAAATGATCCATGGGAACTTCTTCGGATTTCGAAAAGGATTAGTAAAACTCGTCGACTTTTAACGTTTGAACCATGATATGGGTTCAATAAAACAAGCAAAACATAAATAAAATTTCTAAAATAGTAAAACTAAAACATGCGGCGCAATATGTGACTCGCCCAAGACAATATTTTAGGATGTGCAGTATCTCGTTGGACAACTACTATGTTGTTTCCCAATGTGTATCCACGTAATGGAATAACCGAATTTTTTTCTCTTTGATCTTTGAACAGTAAAGAGGTAACAAAATAAAAAAAAAAAAAGTTACAGTTCTTCCTCATGGTCCATATCTAACTTTGGGTAAGAGTCAGTTCATCGAAATAGAAAATTTATGAAGAATTCAGTTGGAATAAATTTCCTACCATTGTATTCCTTTTACTTTTTTTTACTTTCAAAATACGAACACGGAAATAATTGAAATATTTCTTTGATTGAAAGAGTATTCTTCATATATATTTATTATCATAGAATACATTACTCAACTAAAATCCAAGAGAATTTCGAAATGAAGATATTTTTCATTTCTATTTCAATTTAAAAATAAAATTTTAAATTGAAATAGTGAAATTTTAAATAAAAAAAAACTTTGCCGAACGATCTATAAAAAAAAGTGATACTGTTTAGTTCCTAAACTCAATTAGTAGTACTTCTAGAGTCCACTCCTTCCCCATACTACTAGTGAAAGGGAAAACGTAAAGACTACCATTAAAGCAGCCCAAGCGAGATTTACTATATCCATGTGAATTATGTCCTCTATCTCTATGAAGGAATTATTCAATTATTGTTCACTAATAAATAATAGGGGAATTACTGGCGCAGAGTCAAAAAGTTATTCTGACCCAACACCGTTGATGAAACAATCCAATAAATCCAATTATAACAAGTTCTTATACGATTTCTAGTATAATTAGAAAAGATTAAGCCCAAGCAAAATATGCGGAAACCCCTTGGAAGTATCAAAGAAATGATACTAACATGTAGAAAAAAACCTATGCCTTATTTTGTTGCTCTTCATTTAGTTAAGTAAAAAGTATAAAAATATAGAAGGAAGATAGATCACTATCTATCACATACCCTATTTCTTTCTTCTTTACCACACCACCTTTCCCATTTGATTTTGATCTAATCCTTACCCGTCTCCCTATTGTCTCTATGAAACAATGGGAAGACGTCCTATTATGTTCTTGACTGGGGTTAAGAAAAATAAAAATTGATTTTTGTACTTTAATTAGATCTATTAGAAATATATTTTAAGTAAAAGCCAATTAGACGTTCAATCAATATTAATTAGATTGAATGCCGGAGCACTCAAAGACTTACATGAATATGTATACAAAGCATCTTTCGGCCTTTTCGAACTATAAATTGAATTCTATTTCCGTCCTGCTATCCAATCTAATTAAAGACCGGTCAGTAGACACTACATTAGTAATGGAAGGACTATCACGATTTACCTGTTCCTTTTCACTACATAGAATAGGATCTTTCCTTAATTCTATACGCAAGGGGGATTTACAGCCTTTTAGAGAACAGAACCCCCAGATACTTAGAATCAAGCAAGTATCAAAAATCCTTTCCTTTTCCTCCACTTGCTTCTGCTGGAAAAAATTTTGCAAATTATATCAGCAAAACATAAGAAGGTATTTCTATTCTTTTGTTGATCAGGCGACACCCGGATTTGAACTGGGGAAAAAGGATTTGCAGTCCCCCGCCTTACCGCTCGGCCATGCCGCCAAAACGATACTAAATATATGAAAAAATTTTCCTTTTGCCTTGTATTTTGAATCTGAATCCCGTTTCCTTAATTCCTTGTTTAAAAGAAATCTTTCTTTTTTGTTTGGGTGGATCCACCCCTTCGATTGATTTTCTTAAAACACACAATATCGAAAAATTTACCTTACCCTTTTTCAATTGATTCTATTAAAAAACAAAATTTTGATTTTTCAGTCACAAAAGCAAAACAAACTGGAACCATTAACTATTAATGATGATTCTTGAATTTGATTAATGAATGATTCTTGAATTTGAATCAAAAATTGCGTTTCCTTAATGATATAAGAAAAGACAAATTGATACATAACCAATCAAATCAGTATTTTTTTTTTTGAAAAATAAAAATCCTTCCCATTTCAATTATAACAGCAATTATGGGTATATGTAAATCCCAGAACATAAATTGTTACACAATATTATCTAATTGGGGATCTTATCTGTATATGATGCCCATTAAGTAATTTTCAGGAAATTCTCATGCTTAAATTTTCAATTTTTTTCTTTGAATAGAAAATAAAAATTATAATAGAGCATGACATGTTCTGTCCTGAATAGAGCTGTAATGAAAGGGAAGCAGCATATGTATATATAGATAGCTATAGTTATATTTAGATCTGCACATGTTTATTAATCAAAATTGTGCCTTTTTACTTATACGACTTCAATTATACACTTCGAATCATATTCTACTTCTACAAATTCGACTAAAAAAAATAGGTAAAAATATCTCGTCTTCTCTGCGAATTTTTTTTTTTTTAACAATGAACCAATGAATCCACGAAAAAATCTGATTATTGTGTCTTTGTCTCATTATCTCATTGAACAGATCAAATCCGGAATCCATTTTATGGTATCCAATTGATTGGAGTACGGAATATCATAATATAATAATGGTAGAATTGAATCACTTTTCGTTTTGATATTCTATACAAAATTCCATAAGTCTAAGTAGAATTTAGATCAATTTCTTTCCATCTGTGCAAATTCCAATTTTAGTAAAAAAATTATCCTTATTCCTCCGTTCATACGTATTTCATACATTCCATATATTATATGGAGTTAGGTAAAATTTCATGTGATTCAGTAAACAGAATATATAATTCATCATTGCTAGATCGATCCATATGATTCGATGAAGAATGAGCAAATAATGGGGTT
>JAOVFK010000060.1:0-5000 GCA_033882615.1 Malus asiatica | reverse complement strand
AGGCTGTGGATACACTTCTTGATAATGGAATCCGCGGACAACCAATGAGGGACGGTCATAATAAGGTTTACAAGTCGTTTTCAGATGTAATTGAAGGAAAAGAGGGAAGATTTCGTGAAACTCTGCTTGGCAAACGGGTCGATTATTCGGGGCGTTCTGTGATTGTCGTAGGTCCCTCACTTTCATTACATCGATGTGGATTGCCTCGCGAAATAGCAATAGAGCTTTTCCAGACATTTGTAATTCGTGGTTTAATTAGACAACACTTTGCTTCGAATATAGGAGTTGCTAAGAGTAAAATTCGGGAAAAAGAGCCGGTTGTATGGGAAATACTTCAAGGAAGTTATGCAAAGGGCATCCCGTATTACTGAATAGGGCGCCTACTCTGCATAGATTAGGCATACAGGCGTTCCAACCCATTTTAGTAGAAGGACATGCTATTTGTTTACATCCATTAGTTTGTAAGGGATTCAATGCAGACTTTGATGGTGATCAAATGGCTGTTCATGTACCTTTATCATTGGAGGCTCAAGCGGAGGCCCGTTTACTTATGTTTTCTCATATGAATCTCTTGTCTCCAGCTATTGGGGATCCTATTTCCGTACCAACTCAAGATATGCTTATTGGGCTCTATGTATTAACGAGTGGAAATCGTCGAGGTATTTGTGCAAATAGGTATAATCCATGTAATCGCAGAAATTATCAAAATAAAAGAATTGATGATAATAACTATAAGTATACGAAAGAACCTTTTTTTTGTAATTCCTATGATGCAATTGGAGCTTATCGGCAGAAAAGAATCAATTTAGATAGCCCTTTGTGGCTCCGGTGGGCGACTAGATCAACGCGTTATTACTTCAAGAGAAACTCCCATCGAAGTTCACTATGAATCTTTGGGTACCTATCATGAGATTTATGGGCACTATCTAATAGTAAGAAGTATAAAAAAAGAAATTATTTGTATATACGTTCGAACCACAGTTGGTCATATTTCTCTTTATCGAGAAATCGAAGAAGCTATCCAAGGGTTTTGCCGAGCCTACTCATATGGTACCTAATCATATGGTATCTAAACTAAGTAATTCTATGACACCCGTGTCATTTTGGGTTTCTCCAGTTCACCTAGGACTATAGTTCCTGAATTTCTATGCGAATCAAGATCGAGAAAAGGAAGTTTTCCAATCATTGACTCAAACCCATTGTCGAACCCCACTCAGCGGAATAGGGACGGTACTTATGGCAGAACGGGCCAGATCTGGTCTTTCACAATAAAGTGATAGATGGAACTGCTATTAAACGACTTATTAGTAGATTAATAGATCACTTCGGAATGGCATATAGCATCACACATCCTGGATCAAGTAAAAACTCTGGGGTTCCGACAAGCCACTGCTACATCCATTTCATTAGGAATTGATGATCTTTTAACAATACCTTCTAAGGGGTGGCTAGTCCAAGATGCTGAACAACAAAGTTTTATTTTGGAAAAACACCATCATTATGGAAATGTACACGCGGTAGAAAAATTACGCCAATCTATTGAGATATGGTATGCTACAAGTGAATATTTGCGACAAGAAATGAATCCTAATTTTAGGATGACCGACCCCTTTAATCCAGTCCATATGATGTCCTTTTCGGGAGCTAGAGGAAATGCATCCCCAAGTACACCAATTAGTAGGTATGAGAGGATTAATGTCGGATCCACAAGGACAAATGATTGATTTACCTATTCAAAGTAATTTACGTGAAGGACTGTCTTAACAGAATATATCATTTCTTGTTACGGAGCCCGAAAAGGGGTTGTGGATACTGCTGTACGAACATCGGATGCTGGATATCTTACACGCAGACTTGTTGAAGTAGTTCAACACATTGTTGTACGTAGAACAGATTGCGGCACCATACGAGGCATTTCTGTGAGTCCTCAAAATGGGATGATGCCGGAAAGAATTTTTATACAAACATTGATTGGCCGTGTATTAGCGGACGATATATATATAGGCCCCCGATGCATTGCCGTTTCGAAATCAAGATATTGGGATTGGACTTGTCACTCGATTCATAACCTTTCAAACACAACCAATATCTATCCGAACCCCCTTTACTTGTAAGAGTACATCTTGGATCTGCCGATTATGTTATGGCAGGAGCCCCACTCATGGCGACCTGGTCGAATTGGGAGAAGCTGTAGGTATTATTGCGGGTCAATCTATTGGAGAACCGGGCACTCAACTAACATTAAGAACTTTTCATACCGGTGGAGTGTTCACAGGGGGTACTGCAGAACATGTACGAGCCCCTTCTAATGGAAAAATAAAATTCAACGAGGATTTGGTTCATCCCACACGTACACGTCATGGGCACCCTGCTTTTCTATGTTATATAGACTTGTATGTAACTATTGAGAGTGAAAATCTTATACATAACGTGACTATTCCACCCAAAAAGTTTGATTTTAGTTCAAAATGATCAATACATAGAATCAGAACAAGTGATTGCTGATATTCGCGCGGGGAGCATATACTTTAAATTTTAAAGAGAGGGTTCGAAAACATATTTATTCTGATTCAGAGGGAGAAATGCACTGGAGTACTGATGTATACCATGCGCCGGAATTTACGTATAGTAATGTACATCTTTTACCAAAAACAAGTCATTTGTGGATATTATCAGGAGGTTCGTGCAGATCCAGTGCAGTCCCTTTTTCACTCCACAAGGATCAAGATCAAACGAACGTTCATTCTCTTTCTGCTGAAGGAAGATATATTTCTAGCCTTTCAGTAAATACAGTAAATAATGATCAAGTGAAACACAACAGTTTGAATCTTTCTGGTAAAAAAGAAAGTAGTATTCCTGATTATTCAGAATTTAATCGAATCATATATACGGGTCATTGTAATCTCATACTTCCTACTATTCTCCATGATAATTCTGATGTTTTTTTATTGACAAAGAGGCGAAGAAATAGATTCATCATTCCATTCCAATCGATTCAAGAACGAGAGAAAGAACTAATGCCCCGTCCCGGTATTTCGATTGAAATACCCATAAATGGTATTTTTCGTAGAAATAGTATTCTTGCTTATTTCGATGACAATACAGAAGAAAGAGTTCGGGAATTACTAAATATGGAACCATAGGGTTGCATTCAATCCTCAAAAAAGAGGATTTAATTGAGTATCGGGGAGTCAAAGAATTTAAGCCAAAATATCAAACGAAAGTAGATCGATTTTTTTTCATTCCCGAGGAAGTGCATATTTACCCGAGTCTTCGTCATAATGGTACGGAACAATAGTATCATTGGGATAGATACACGAATCACTTTAAATACAAGAAGCCGAGTAGGCGGATTGGTTCGAATGGAGAGAAAAAAAAAAAGGATTGAACTAAAAATATTTTCTGGAGATATCCATTTTCCTGGAGAGATGGATAAGATATTCCGACACAGCGGCATCTTGATACCCCCGGGAACGGTAAAAAAAAATTCTAAGGAATCAAAAAAATTGAAAAATTGGATTTATGTCCAATGGATCACACCCACCAAGAAAAAGTATTTTGTTTTTGGTTCGACCCGTAATCATATATGAAATAGCGGACGGTATAAATTTAGCAACACTTTTCCCCCAGGATCCATTGCGGGAAAGGGATAATCTAGAACTTAGAGTTGTAAATTATATACTTTATGGAAATGGTAAACCAATTCGGGGAATTTCTGGCACAAGTATTCAATTAGTTCGGACCTGTTTACTATTGAACTGGGACCAAGATAAAAAAAATTCTTCTATCGAGGAGGCCCGCTCTTCCTTTATTGAAGTAAGTGCAAATGGTCTGATTCAAGATTTCCTAAGAATCAACTTAGTGAAATCCCATACTTCGTATATCCGAAAAAGGAATGATCCGTTAGGTTCGGGATTAACCTCTGATAATAGGTCGGATCGTACCAATATAAATCCATTTGATTCTATTTATTCCAAGGCAAGGATTCAACAACCATTTAGCCATAAGCCAAAATCAAGGAACTTTTCGTACGTTGTTGAATAGAAGTAAAGAATCCCAATCTTTGATAATTTTGTCATCATACAATTGTTTTCAAATGAGTCCATTCAACGATCTAAAATATTACAATGGGATAAAAGAATCAATTAAAAGAGATCTTCTAATTCCAATTACGAATTCGTTAGGCCCTTTCGGAACAGCCTCTCAAATTGATAATTTTTATTCATTTTACCATTTAATAACTCATAATCAGATTTCGTTAACTAAATATTTGCAACTCGCCAATTTTAAAACAGACTTCTCAAGTATTTCAATATTATTTAATGGATGAAAACGAAAGAATTTCTAATTCCGATACGAACATACTTTTGAATTCATTCAATTTGAATTGGCATTTTCTCCATCATAATTATAATCATAATTATTGTGATGAAACATCCACAATAATTAGCCTCGGGCAGTTTATTTGTGAAAATCTATGTATAGCCCAAAAAGGATCACACCTAAAATCGGGGCAAGTTATAATTGTTCAAATTGACTCTGTAGTAATAAGATCGGCGAAGCCCTATTTAGCCACTCCAGGAGCAACTGTTCATGGACATTATGGAGAAATCCTTTCCGAAGGAGATACATTCGTTACATTTATATATGAAAAATCTAGATCTGGTGATATAACGCAGGGCCTTCCAAAAGTTGAACAGGTTTTAGAGGTGCGTTCGATTGATTCAATATCGATGAACCTAGAAAAGAGAGTTGAGGGTTGGAACGAGTGTATAACAAGAATTCTTGGAATTCCTTGGGGATTTATGATTGGTGCTGAGCTAACTATAGTGCAAAGTCGTATCTCTTTGGTTAATAAGATCCAAAAGGTTTATAGATCCCAGGGGGTGCAGATCCATAATAGACATATAGAAAATTATTGTACGTCAAATAACATCAAAAGTGTTGGTTTCAGAAGATGGAATGTCTAATGTTTTTTCACCCGGAGAACTTATTGGATT
>JAOVFK010000059.1:30000-32745 GCA_033882615.1 Malus asiatica | reverse complement strand
ACCTGCAGTAGGGGCCCCGGCCCCCAAAGGCTCATGTCGATGGCCTGGCCCTCGCGGCGGACGAGCCGCGGTGGCCGCCTTGAATCGTAATTCCCACCGAGCGGCGGGTAGAATCCTTTGCAGACGACTTAAATACGCGACGGGGTATTGTAAGTGGCAGAGTGGCCTTGCTGCCACGATCCACTGAGATTCAGCCCTGTGTCGCTTCGATTCGTCCCTCCCCCTTTCCTCCCCGGCCCATCCTTTTCATTTTACCCATGTTTCGAGAGGCGAGGCTATTGGTCAACAATTGGGCAAAAATTCCCAACACATTGGCATGTCCGACAATTGTGCCAAATTCATGTCGGGACGTTAAGTCTGCCAAGTTTTTTTTCCCAATCTGTGTCGGCACTTTAGCTTTGCCGTGCATTTTGACGTATAGCGTCGCTTTGTATCGACAGCAAGCGAGGCTAGTACAACCCATGGGATTTGCAATGACATGTCAAAATGTCCATGTGATTTTGCTATGACATGTCGAAAGGTGCCCGAACCTCGCTTCATGCCGACAACATGCGATGCTATGGCTACCGATGCACATTGTGAATGGCATGTCGACACCAATGGCACATTGTCAGTATAATCCTCCCCATTGTTACAGTTCGTGGGTTGTTGGACGATTAATGAATGGCAAAAGTGGACCGTCTTATATTGGCGTCCCAAGTCATGTGAACATATTTCGTGGGTTGTTGGACGATTAATGAATGGCAAAAGTGGACCGTCTTATATTGGCGTCCCAAGTCATGTGAACATATTTCGTGGGTTGTTGGACGATTAATGAATGGCAAAAGTGGACGGTCTAATATGGGGGTCCCCAGTCATGTGAACATGTTTCGTAGTCCAACAAAGCAATTGTTGTTATTGCACTAGCCAAGCCAAAAAATACGAAGACGACACTTGAGTAAAGAGTTTATTGGCATGCCAATGACATGCCAAGCCTCGCAAAATGTCGACATTGGAATGTCAAATGTCGACCATGGCATGCCAATGACATGCCAAGCCTCGCAAAATGTCGACCATGGCATGCCAATGACATGTCAAGACTCGCAAAATGTCGACCGTGGCATGCCAATGACATGCCAAGACTCGCAAAATGTCGACCATGACATGTCCATGGCATGCCAATGACATGTCAAGACTCGGAAAATGTGGACCATGGCATGCCAAGCCTCGCAAAATGTCGACATTGGCATGTCAAATGTCGACCATTGAGCATGCCAATGACATGCCAAGCCTCGCAAAATGTCGACCATGGCATGTCCATGACATGCCAATGACATGTCAAGACTCGCAAAATGTCGACCGTGGCATGCCAATGACATGCCAAGACTCGCAAAATGTCGACCATGACATGTCCATGGCATGCCAATGACATGTCAAGACTCGGAAAATGTGGACCATGGCATGCCAAGCCTCGCAAAATGTCGACATTGGCATGTCAAATGTCGACCATGGCATGCCAATGACATGCCTAGCCTCGCAAAATGTCGACCATGGCATGTCCATGACATGCCAATGACATGTCAAGACTCGCAAAATGTCGACCGTGGCATGCCAATGACATGCCAAGCCTCGTAAAATGTCGACCATGACATGTCCATGGCACGCCAATGACATGTCCATGGCACGCCAATGACATGTCAAGACTCGGAAAATGTCGACCATGGCATGCCAAGCCTCGCAAACTGTCGACCATGGCATGTCCATGACATGCCAATGACATGTCAAGACTCGCAAAATGTCGACCATGGCATGCCAACGACATGTCAAGACTCGGAAAATGTCGACCATGGCATGCCAATGACATGCCAAGCCTCGCAAAATGTCGACCATGACATGTCCATGGCATGCCAATGACATGTCAAGACTCGGAAAATGTGGACCATGGCATGCCAATGACATGCCAAGCCTCGCAAAATGTCGACATTGGCATGTCAAATGTCGACCATGGCATGCCAATGACATGCCAAGCCTCGGAAAATGTCGACCATGGCATGTCCATGACATGCCAATGACATGTCAAGACTCGCAAAATGTCGACCGTGGCATGCCAATGACATGCCAAGCCTCGCAAAATGTCGACCATGACATGTCCATGGCACGCCAATGACATGTCAAGACTCGGAAAATGTCGACCATGGCATGCCAATGACATGCCAATGACATGTCAAGACTCGCAAAATGTCGACCGTGGCATGCCAATGACATGCCAAGCCTCGCAAAATGTCGACCATGACATGTCCATGGCACGCCAATGACATGTCAAGACTCGGAAAATGTCGACCATGGCATGCCAATGACATGCCAAGCCTCGCAAAATGTCGACATTGGCATGTCAAATGCCGACCATGGCATGCCAATGACATGCCAAGCCTCGCATCTTGGCACTCAAAAAACTCGCTGCTAGCCTCGCCACTAGCCTCGCTTCCTGTCGACAGCAAGCGAGGCTAGCGCCCACTCTGACAATGCCAAATTGCACAGCAGGCATGTCGAAACGCGTCGAAAATCTTCAAACAATGTCAAGTCCCATTTTTATTGATAATTTCCCCCGCACAATCCGCACCATATAGTTAGTATATGATTTTTAGAAGGTCCTTAAACTTACGGATTTGAAAAATCTCGCACCGATTTTTTTTTACGATTTTTCCAATTTCCCGACTTCAAAAAATAAAATAAAATACTTGCCATGCTCAAAAAAGTCTGAATTTT